>JAOWBW010000249.1:51083-105300 GCA_026119855.1 Campanula takesimana | reverse complement strand
TGGCGATAGGGAGCTTTCTCATTTGTTGTTATATGATTTACTTGCTCAGTTATATAATTGATTTGCATGATATTATGCCATGTAGATGATTAGTAACTTACTGAGATTTTATCTCACCCCGTTTCTTGTTTCAAATTGTTTTTCCTTAACCCCCCCAGGAAAGCAAGGTGTAGCGTTGTGAGGTCCGTTGTAGCGGGAATCTTTTGAGGAGGTGATCGCATTGGGATAGTTGCCCTTCGGAGCCTTTACGCATATTATTGTGGGTTCGTAGTCGTTCAGTGTTTGTATATACGGTTACACTTTGGGTATTTTTGTTAATAGTTTTTCTTGCTTCCGCGTTTGTTTCTAGTCTCTGAGTTATAATCTCGTTGAGGTGTGCTTGAGGTATAGATTTCATAGTGAATTCACGCGCCCATGTTTGTATTTTGTATTTTGGAGATGTATATTATGTAAAATTTTATATTTATGGATTTTTGAGATTTCTGGGGTGTGAGAGGTGGTATCAGAGCAATGGTTTTAGATCTTGAAGGAGAATAAGAACTCTGATATTGAATAGGTTTCAATACTTGGGTGTTATGATTTTGAGTGGTTTAGAAACTAAGTTTTCTTGAAAGAATGAGGTTAAGGTAGAAGTTGGTGAGTTATAAGTCGTGATATTGACGTCGAGTGTCCTTCTCTTGTGGTATATCAAGTAAGGATTGGTGTCAATAGTGTTGGTTCCATTGGGGTTAGTTGGTTTTGAGAATAGAGAGTGCGAGTCTTTGAGGACTTAAGGGTTTTATTTTGTAGAGTGTATAATGTTTCGTGCGATGTACGCATGTTGGTCCTCATTCCGTGAATTATGTTGAGGAATATTCTCGGATATGAGACTTCGGGATTGTTACTGGTATACATAAGAAACCCGGGAGAATTATGAACGATAGCACTCTATAAGCTATAAGTTGATTTAGTTGTGTCACCTATTCGGGTTATTGATGTGATAAGTGGTGTGGTTTAGCTTTCTATGTGTCTCGTATCTTTGGGTTGCCACTGATTGGTGGTGAGTATTTCTGGATATTTTCGGAGAGTTCAAATAGGCCATTATGATAAATTAGTACTTGTATCTTATATTGGTGAATTAGTAAATTCCTGAAGTGGATCAGTGGTTTAATCAGAGTTTGATTGATAAGTGGCTATTGTTAGTCAAAGGTCGAATATGAGGAAATAGCGAAGGCAAATTCTATTAGGTTTGTTTATTATGAATTCTTAGTTATATCATTTAGATGGATAAATGGAATAGTGCTATCAAAGATTATTATTTCAAATCATAATTTGATTGTGGGAGTGAATGACTTAATGTTATATTGATACACACCAAGTTGTGGGCTGAGAATTAACACCCATTTGGGATTTTATTTAAAATTTCTTGGAAGGAGCAAGGGTTCACAAGTTTTAGCATGAGTTAGAGGATTTATTGTTTTGTAATGGGGGTTCTTCAGGTTTTAATTGATCTCTGCAAGTGTAGACAAATATGTAAAACAGATACACGTATTTTGGGATTTCTTGACTTTAGTAAGAACCGATAAGTGTGAAATCAGCTTTCGATTGTTAATATAAAGATTGATGATAATTTCAGTATTTATATTGTTTTCGTGGATTTAGCTAGTATCACCGTTATCTTGCAAGGTATAACCAGTGTTATGTTTTCTTGGAGATAAGTCAGGTTTTCCATTTTTGTGAAAGTGATCAACCCGTTATCGATAATGATGTTTCCAAAGGGAGATGGAGGTATGTAATGATTTTGAGTGATAAAGTATTTGTATATGTTTCGAGGGTTAGCACCTAATAAATAGAACTATCTATTACTTGGAATTGATGGTGATTTTATTGATATTGCCTCAGCGGACTATATATTTTATTCTATTTTGGGACCAAGTTGAAACGTTATGATAGCAGACTACCAAGAGTTAATGGATATAAGTCCTTAGAAAACTAAGTATGAGGTAATGTAAGTAGTTTGAGAAATTCAAGATTTTGGCTGTATTATGTTTTATCTCATAAGGAAAGTGAGTGTGGTAGTGGAATCCATTCGATCGGATAGTTGATAACAGTAGATTTTTGATTATATCATTGAGTTATTGGGTGACAGTAATCATCAGCCCATTCCTTCTCTTATTTATTCGGGTAGTAGTATGATTACGTGGGTTGATGTATAGATCGTCAATGCGTGTAGATGGACCGGAAAACTAAAACTTATGGATGTTTATGATTTAAAGGTTGATGGAGAGCGTGATGCTAATTAGGATCAAATCAGCTATGTCTCAGAATTGGTGAACAAGTGATAGTCTTGAGAATGTGAAATTCGGGATGAAAGTGGAAGTTAACTTTAGGGTTTGTTGATATGAATATGCTTGAAAATGTACGTGTTCAATATGTGTGGGTTTATTTGAGTCATGGATTGATGTCTGAAATCTTTAATAGGTACTTGATTTGGGGTTACGAGTGCTTTATGCGAATTATTTTTGTCGCCTCATTATGACCGCGCATTGTGATTTTGATGAGTGAATTCGCGGGCGAATTCTTTTAAGGAGGGTAGATTGTAACGACCCGAAAACTAGGCCTATTTTTATTAGTAATAAATATGATTATATTTATTTATTTGCTTATTTATCTATTTAAATTATTATTTAATTAATAATTTATGTGTGAATTTTATGTGTTATAATAATTTATGACTAGCATTTTATTTGGGTCATTTGTTTGTTGCTATTGTAGAAGTGTTGAGTCTAATTATTAGTGGGGAGTTTGTTGTAGAGAGTGTAGTAAGGGAGGGGTTTAAGTGTAAGTTTGGTTAATCATCTTCCCCTCCCTTACTCCCTCTCTTTCTCCCTCACCTCATTCTTTTCCCAGCACAAACTCTCTCTCTCTCTTCCAAGAAAAGGTAAGTTTTCTTCTCCACCTTCTCTCTTCAATCTAACCATCTTCCTCTTGTTATTTCTCATTTCTTAAAACATGAAACTTGTTTAGATCGTCGTTAGGATCGTAGAGGGCTAAAAATATTCGAGTTCCGGCACTTTGAGAAAATTCAAGTAGTTGCTTTCCCCCATTAATATGCTAAATTGTTCATATCATTCTTATATAATGCTTTAGTTGTTATATTCGAAGTTTGATTGAGTTTGAATTTATTTGTAATTTATTTGGATTTTTGGTTAAAAATGGTGATTATATGAAGGTTGGGATTTAAACCTTGATTTGGTTTCTAGATGTGTTATTTTGGTCCTATTCAAGTTTATAAGTTGTTTTGGTTCATGGTTATGCTTATTGGAAGTCTTGATTTTGAGTATTTGAGAAATTGTAAGAATTTTGGGTTGTTTGGGTGCCATTTTCGGGTATGTATGAACCTAGGAAGAAATCTGGGCATGTTCTTCTGGCACGGTCGTGCCCCTTTATTTGGCACAGTCGTGCCACTTTCTTAGGCACGGTTCGTGCCAAGCTGGGACTCTGATATATTCTTCCCTTTTCTTCTAAAACTGTTTCCTCCATAACTTTCTCATCCGAACTCCGTTTTGGACGAGTAAAAACTATCATTTTAAAGCTATTCTAGAGTACTTAGAGATGGGGTGGTTTATTTAGGTGAGTTTCAGGTTTATATTGTGTTGAGATTTCATTTAGTGTCTTATGACAAAGTGTTTAGAATCGGTCCGTTGTAATCAAGTTGGGAATATCGGTTTGTGTGGTTTCGCCTTGGTTACTTTGCGAATAAATGGGTTATGGAATTTATTTATGGATTATTGGAAAATGTGGAAACACTTTCATAATGAGTGGACGTTTGGGATAGTTTTAATGATAGTCATTGTGCTATTTGGGGAATGACCATTGGGTAGTACTCTTTACGAGTATCTCGCGTGTATCATCTTCAGGATGTGTTGTTGACTTGGTTTATCTTTGATGATTAATAGGCATGGTCGTTGTGAACAATTGTGTTGCGGAATTAGTCTAAGTATTGTTTGAGAGTGTTTGGGCACTTGTAATATGTTCAGGATTATTTTGATCGGATTGATTTGGGATCATACTTGGTCTAGATTCTAAGTGATATCCTATAACCTAGAGGGTATTAGGGAATACCAAAGTGTTGGGTTTGGTCCATTGTGATCATGTGTGAATAAGTGTAATCTTTTGGGTTCGTTTGGGGTATTAAGAATGGTCCGTTTATGATGGAGGTAAAGCGTGGTATAGTGATTGGGTAACTGGGTTTGATTTGCCTTAAGGGTATTTATTCGGAATTCCTATTTGGAATTCTAGGTGTAAAGAGATAGTTGAGTTCATAGCCCTAGTATATCTTTATGAGTAAACGTTAGGATCATTTTGGGTTATAGTCGTTGTACTATTTGTGAGCGACCGTTTGGGTTGTGTTCCTTATGAGTAACTTGTAGGTATCATCTTTGAATGTATCTGGTATGGTTCCTTATTATGGAATTATCGTGTTTTAATAATCATTGTTGTTGGGCTCTTTTATGAGCAATTCCGTTATCGTTGTTGTGCTCTTCATGAGAAACTCTTGTTATCGTTGTTGTTAAATCTTCATGAGTAACCGTTGCATCTTTATTGTGATTATTTGGTATGGTTCCCTACTTTGGAACCCTTTTGATGTTTATAAAGCTAGTATTCATTACTTAGCATTATTGAAATCCAGCTGGTATTTGTGGTTGTGTCGGGCGATGTGAGATATTGTGATGGCACCGGCCAAGTCCATTATGGTGTCGACCATTGTTTTGCCCTTATTTTCCTCTTCCAGATTGGCCTTGGTTGAGACGTTTTGGAGCATGACTTTGTGGCATGGCTCCCGCCCTTTGTGGCACGTTACTTTGTTATTGGTTCCGGTGCGGGGGTATTCTCTTCAGCTTTTATGCTACTATAAAGATGGCTTGATGGGTTGATTGATTGATTGGTCGGTTCTGACCGGCGTCTCTTCAGTGGTTATACTGCTTTGTTGATTGGTTGATCGGTGAAGCTGCGCAGCGATTGTCTATTGGTTTGGTGAAACCTTGGCTCAGTATCCTTTGTAACGTGTTTATTTCAGTCTTATGTGCTGCATGATGAGTTAGTCGTTATTTCCAACTGGTATGGGACGGTTGGCGATAGGGAGCTTTCTCATTTGTTGTTATATGATTTACTTGCTCAGTTATATAATTGATTTGCATGATATTATGCCATGTAGATGCATTCAGTAACTTACTGAGATTTTATCTCACCCCGTTTCTTGTTTCAAATTGTTTTTCCTTAACCCCCCCCCCCCAGGAAAGCAAGTGGTAGCGTTGTGAGGTCCGTTGTAGCGGGAATCTTTTGAGGAGGTTGATCGCATTTGGGATAGTTGCCCTTCGGAGCCTTTACGCATATTATTGTGGGTTCATAGTCGTTCAGTGTTTTGTATATACGGTTACACTTTGGGTATTTTTGTTAATAGTTGTTCTTGCTTCCGCGTTTATTTCTAGTCTCCGAGTTATAATCTCGTTGAGGTGTTGCTTGATGGTATAGATTTCATAGTTGAATTCACGCGCCCGTGTTTGGTATTTTGTATTTTGGAGATGTATATTATGTAAATTTTATATTTATGGATTTTTGAGATTTCTGGGGCGTGAGAAACCAAGCGGGCGCTTGGGTTGGACCAGGCGGGCGCTTGAATCAGTTCTGAAAGGACTGGGCCTTCTGATCAAATAAGCGGGTGCCTGGGTTGGACAAGGCGGGCGCTCGGTCTGGTGGCAGAAAATTCCTAATTCGATTAGGAAAGGTTTTTGGCACAAGTTTACCTATTTGGAATAGGTCTTAATTGTGTATAAAAACCCAATTCGGCTAGACCATCCTTACAAGTGCTTTTGTGAGTCTCAAAGAGTTTGAGAGAGATTTTATTTTGTCTAAGATATCCTTGATTGAGGAACAAAATAATTCACAAATAAATTCCATATAGTTCTTTATTAAAATTGTGAAGTGTGTTTCATAATTATTGGTCTAGCAACCAAGATCAAGGAGCCTCTTGATATTCGTTCGAAGTGTGGACACCGCTAGAGGTGAATTTTATCATCTACAAAGTTCGTGATTTTGTCCGTGATAAAACTTCAAGTTTCTCCACCAAGACCAAAGAAAAATTTGATAGTCATCAGGGTTAGTTTTTTCCTCTATTCATTATGTTGTATTTGATTTAATCATATGAATGGATCCATGGCTTTGGGTTTCTTAAAATTAATTGCTATATTCCGCTGCGCATGTTTACTTCGAAACCCAACAGTGGATTGCCTATGCCACCGTTTTCAAGCAGCTATTCATCTTTCACAAGCATGATCCCTACCAAATGCGCTGACTAGAAAATGATGATAATCAGCTGGTCTATAATGATGGTGAAACACTTGTCGGAGGTGCTCTCACTATATAGTTCATGAAGAATGTGAAGAAAATGACTATTGACTTAATTGTTGAATCTGAAGCCGCTCTTAAGTGCCTTGCCTGTGAAAGGAGAGCTGCCGAGCACCAATAGCTACCCAAGAAACTCCCACCAGCATCTCTGTTGACATTGAAGAGTTTGTCTATACTCACAAAGCTGTTGATGAGAATCGTTCCTCTATTGAGTCCATAGATGAAGATAAGCCGCCCATCAGCATTATGTATAGAGGAAGGCCTTCTAGTCCTGTCACTAGTAAGACTTCTGCTGATGCCTTCGCAGACTCCATGCTGATAAGCGACAGTCCTGCACTTAGTCAAGAAGGAGGCCATTATGACGATCTTGCTGCTAAGGAGGAGCCCGTAGCAAATCAAGTTGAGGAAACTATAGACACTCAACCTCTGATTAGCAGTCTCGTAGGAGAAGGACAGTTAGTATGTGTTGAGCAATCTTCAGAAACTCAACTTGCTGTGGCACCAAATGATGTTGGTGCTGTTGAAAATTTTCCTATCTCAGGAGGAGCACATACTGGTGACTCTCAAGCTATTGCTGCTGCTGATGAGGAAACTACTGACACTTGTATCTTTAAGTCAACTTCAGACACTCAATTCATTCCACTTGCTACTTTTGCTGATCCTGAGCTACCTATTATCTTGGTTTTACCTACTGGTTTAAGAGAGGTTGTTGATTTAGGAGGAGGTGCTGATTTAGATGTTGCTGATCTAGATGCCTAGATAGCTGTTGAGCTTCAGATTGAAGTATTCCAGCAGGCCCATTTTGCTGCTGATGGTTTATCACACCAACATGCTTCCCTTCTCTATCTTCCTACTCATAAAGAAGAAAGCCCAGATGAGATTGATTCAGCTGATTACATGGAGCTTCCCTCTTTTGTCAACGATGAAGCTCGAGATACTGCTCCACCAGCTGGGTATAATCCTTAAATTCATGCTAAGGAGATGATCTGCTCAAACTAGTACACTACCAGCATATCCATTCCTGCTGACAGGTTTGCCAGACCACTCTTCCTTCCTCATCAAAGGATCTCCTTCCGATACACTCTTCAAAGGATTCCCATCCCATTCCCAAAGTAACATCCCTTTTATGCTGGTTCATCTAGTCTATATTTGGTCTTCATGGGTTGCGACAGATATACCAAGCACAAGAAAGGTAAAACCTCCATGGTCTCCAAACTCAAGCAGAAGCCTTTCTTTGAATCCTCCATGCCTGGCCAGGAAGTCTGAAGATTGCTGGTCACGTTCCTTTTACTGGTGAATTTCCCACTGAGGTGTGCATCACTACTAATGGGTGGATGAGGCGCTTCTTAATGATCAACAATAGTCTTTTTGATCTTTTTGAGGTCTAAGCTGTTAATGCTAAAGGCCTTCTTTACCTGGTTAAGGCTGCTGTTGTTGCCTCCACTCTACATCTCTTCTCATGGAATCGGCGAGGCGATCATCTAGTCTATACATCCAGACTGATGAATCTGAACTTAATGAGATTAGTCCTTGAAGGTCGTGCCTGCCTAAACCTTATTCTAGCCATCTTCCTGTCCCTTGAAGATAATGGTATATTCCATCTACCAGAGAGCCGTGCTATCATTGTTCATCCTAACTTTCCTCAGCTGGTTCGCGCGTGCCGATGTTGTTTCTCCTGGTCCATTTGAGGCTACTCCTACTGTTGTACCTACTTCGTTCTTAATTTTTGCCATTCCTGATCCTGTTCTTCATCTAGTCTTTCCTCTACCGCCTGCTCCTGTTCCTCTTCCAGCTTCTCTAATACCGATTATTTTGTCTTCCGACGATGAAATGTCTTTGGTGCCCTTCTCTTCTGCTGATATACTTCAAGAAGATGCTGATTTGCTGAATGAGGACTTTCTTCCCTCTTTACTTATTAAATCTCCCTTCCGTATAGTTAATCCGGTTGTGGTTGAAAAACCCATTGTCCTTAATAGCATGTTTGAGTACTTTAATCATCTTGAAGGTGATGCTACGAATATGCAAGTGCTTGTCACTCGTGCCTACTTAGGCGATGCTGGCCTCTTTCTCAGGGACACTATACGGAACTTATTTGAGGATCTCTCTGCAAAGATTCTTAAGTCAAATCAGGAGGAGGAAGTTACTCATGAGCGCAGAATTCAAGAGCTAAAGGATCTTCTTAAAGACAGATAACAAAGGGTGATCTCTCTTTCAGAAACCTTGGGAAACATGTTTTCCACTCAGAAGTAACTTATTGAGGAACAAAAAGCTCAATCCTCTTATATGATCAGGTTGATTAAAGACTTAGAAGCTTCTGAGAAGAACCTATCTGCCGCCAACAACGCTCTTGCTGGTGGTCAACTGAAGGTTGCTGCTCTTGAAGCAAATAATAAAATGCTGACAGAGAGGTTGCAAAGTGCACAGAGAAGACAAAGCAAGAAGAAAAGGAAGGCTAAGAGAGAAGTGTCCAAAGCAAAGAAGAAATCCAAGCATACTGAGTCTACTTCAATGGCTGCTCCTGACCAGCAAGAAGACCCAACCATGTCCTTTGGCCCTTGAGTCAATGTAACCAATGAAGTAGATATCCTCCAAATATATTCAAAGATATATCCAACACTTCTTTGATAACCTGTCAATTTTATGTGCAAAATTTTATATGTTATGTTTTTGAATATATTTGCAACTGTCATGCTAACCTTTTGCAGATTGCCTCCTTGCCAATCCAAGCCATCGGCACACTATCTCTTTTTAGTTTCTCTTCATTATTTTTTTGTTTTGTAAATGTCACCTTTACTAGACATCATGTGTGACTTGGCTTAGGGAATGAAAATAAATAGACATCTCTACAAACATTATTTTACTAAGCTAAGATAGATGTCTTTGCTAAAGGGTGATTGGACTTAAGCAATTAGGAGGAGATTGTTTTTCAAATATATGTATAGATCTTAGAACTGCTTAACCCTAATCATGTTAGACACTTAGGGTCCCCAATTTCCATTTGAACCCTTCTGGTATCTTTAGGGTCCCTTGTGCTAAGCACAGGTAGAACTCAACTCTTTAATCCATGGCAAACCAGCTTGAGGGCATCAGAAAACAAATCAGCAGATAACAAACCAAGTTATTGATAAGGGAGATATCCAACTAACAACAGGCTCCATCTGTAAATCTATAATCAGCAAGGACAAACTGAAGCTTACTGTTAGTGAACTCAAGATATTCTTCATACGAATATCTCCAGGTTACATCGTTCTCTATTTTTCTTGACTTTACCGATTGCTTTTGTACGAACTTACTATAAGTAGTTAAACTGTCACTGCTATGTTTTCTGTGTCTGTCTGACACCGAGCTTCTTCTAGCTCTACTCTGTCTCTTACTTGCGTTTTACAGGTAACCGGTTGTGACAAAGGGGTCTTTACCCATCAGATCTTTGAAGGCATGCATGTATGTCATATCTCCGCCATAAATGCTGAAGATCACACATTTAATGCTCCTCAACTAACAAGCTTGAAATTCAAATTTACAACCCTTCTCTTCAAGACTCAAGTCATTCACCTCTCCTATAAATAGGAGACTCGGAGCATAAAAGAAGAGTGGTGCATTGAAGAGAGTTGAATAGTTTGAAGCATTCATTGAACCTCAAACATTCTATGTCCAGAATCATTAGACATTTATTAGGACATACACTTATGCACACACACTCATCAATACTATTAGTATTCCCAAACTAGATTATTTATTGAATACATTGATTTAGTTTTTCACACACACATCTGAGTGAGATAAGATCCATTTGGACTTGTCGCTCAAATACACTTGGTCTGTATTTGTATCACGATCTATTAGTGATCCCTAGAGTTTAGGTCTTTGTAACCGGCAAAGCCGTTCTTGTAATAGACTAGGGTGAACTGATAGTGCACTTAACCCAAATCCAAGTTCTGACCAAACTTGGTAGAGGACGTAGCAGTATTTACACTGTGAACCTCTCCTAATCATCGTGTCCATTGTGTTTGCTATTTTTCTATTCTTTCTTTGCCGGTTGGATCTCTATCATCGGTAAGTCATTATTCTTCTTACTGATTCATTGTAATTTCCATTGACCAATCTCTTGAAACTGCATGAACTTTTAAGAAATCACATTGTGTTAAACCAAGCTCTCAAAACCTACCTTACTGGATTTGTGTGAGTCAAACCTAGTCACATCTTCTCCGCTGCGCTTATTGATAAGAGTTTGCTTGCTGATTAGTGATTTTGTTTTTTAAAGTGTTTCGTTTGAAAAAGTTTTATTAGGCTATTCAACCCCCCTCTAGCCTATTTTCCTACCACTTGGGCCTAACAATTGGTATCAGAGCTTGAAATTTTGAAAGAAATTTCCAAGATTTGCAGCTTGTTTGCCGATACCATGGCAGGAAAAATCATGTAGTCGTTCAACGTCACTACTATTCCGTTGTTGAATGTCAACAAGTTTGGTTTCTGGAAATCTCGTATGATAAAGTATGTGAACTCAATCGATGACCGGTTGATGAATGTCGTAGAAGGTGGTCCAATCATTCCTTTAAAGGTCTCAACCACCTACCGACCGATTCCCTCCACACCGCTGACACAACATGCAAATCATTCACTGAACAAGAAACCTAAATTCAAATTGAAGAAACTCTGGTTGAAAAACCTAAAGAGGAATGGACTGAAAGTGACAAACTTTCTGCTGCCCTAAATGGAAAGGCGTGCCACATTATCTCATATGGATTGGATGACAAGCAATACAAACTCATTGACTTATGCTCCACGGCTCAAGAATGCTGGAACAATCTCCTAGCATACTTGGAAGGAGATGAGCAGGTGAAGGACAACAGACTCTACAATTGCATTACTGAGTTTGAAGCCATCAAGAAACAAGATGGTGAATCACTGAGGAGCGCCTACGATAGATTTTGCGAGGTAAGTACTCTATGTGTTTCCTTAGGTAAAGTGTATACTATGAAAGACCTGAATATTCGTTTTCTAAGTTCCTTTGGAAATGAGTATCATACCAAGGTCACTGCTGTTAGAGAAGTAAGAGACTTAAACAAGAATTCTATTCAGAATCTTGTATCTAGTCTATTTATGTATGATAGAGAAGTGCAAAAACATAAAGTTCTCGATAAGAACTTCAAAAACTTGTCTCTATTAGCTCAGTCTCAGGTATCCTTCCCTTCAAACAAATTGTGTTGGGTATGCTTATAATAAACCACTCTTATTACCTTAATTTGATTGATCCCATAACCTAATTTTACACTTTGTGGACTTTAGGCTATATTGTAAGAAGTACTTGTACTTCATTTAGAATAGTCCAGTTTTAGTTTGATAGGCTTAGCAGATTAGGACCCTCAATTTTTCCAATTCTGGAGATATGAGGTAAGGCCCAAGCCTACTGCATGGAATGTCTACCGCATAGCTTTTGCTTGCCGCGTATATCATCATGCCGCATGATTCCAACCTACCGCGTGAATCTCTACCGCATGGAACCTTAGTTGAAGAAATTCAAGTTGGTTCAAACTCAACCATAGTCACACTAGTGTCCAACACTATGGTTAGTTTAGAACGTTGCAAATTCAAATTTCAAATTTGAATACAACTGTTATTATAGTAAAGTTGGACCACCATGACTCTGCAACAATAGGACAACTCAAACTGAGCTCCAATTACAATTCAACATCTCATTGTCCTTCAACTTAGACCCCAAGTATTTCTAACGGCTAGTTTATCTTTCAAGGCTATAAATAGTCTTGAGTTCTTCATTGAACTGACGCTGAGATTCTAAGAGAGAAATTTCTGTTGAAATTCTTGGTGATTGAAGATCATACTCAAGATTTCCAGAATCCTTTGAATCTTCAAGAACTCATCCTTCAAGTCTTCAACAAGTCTCCAGCAACCTTCAAGATCAAATCTCAAGCCTCATCACACAAGTTTCATTAGGCTCTATAATCATATAGATTCCAAAGAGCTCTTGATTCTTAACACACACTCACCCCGAATTGATCTATCACATAGATTGCATCATTAGGGATAAACTGGTCTAAGTCTAGGATTTACTCTTCATAGAAATAGGTGTTGATTCAATACTTCATCTTTGTAATATGTACACAAGCGAATCAATATATACCTCATTCAAAATCTAAGACTGACCATCTTGGTAAAGGACGTAGATCTTTTAACAGATCGAACCTTTCCAAATCCTTGTTCATCTTGTTCTTATTGTTCTTCACTTGTTCATATTAATCTTGTTTGTCTTTTAGTGTTTGATCTTTCAGATTTATGAACAATTGTGAATTGTGTTTGTTTGTCTACCTCATTGCCTTAGCTAAAATCTGACTAACTTATCATTGGCCAAAAATCTCTAAGACACAAGTTTTCAATCTCTCAACCTACCTCACTCTAACCTACCACATTTCTATCTACCGCATTATTGCCTACCGCATTTACTTGTTTCAACGAAAACTTCCGCTGTGCATTTTATACTTGACCGCGTGGTATTTCATCTACCGCAAAATTCAAGTATAAGCATAAGGTTGAATTTTGAAAAAGGGTTGAAATTTTTAATAGGCTATTCACCCCCCCCTCTAGCCTCTTTTCATACCCTTTTTGTGTCTCTGGGACCAACAAGTGGTATCAGAGCAAACACCTTCATAAAACTTCTGTTTTTCAATCTTAACAGCTTGGGTGCCGATTCAACATGGCAAGTCAGAAAACTATCACAACGGTTAACTATACTCACGTTCCAGCTTTTGATGAAGATAACTTTGACGTATGGAAATACAGCATTCTAACCCATTTCTATTCCATGGATGAGCAACTTGGTGATTGTCTTACCATTAGACCATACTTCCCAATGAAAGCTAATCCGGATCCAGAAACCAATGCAGACACGCCGTCAATCAAGAAACCAAAAGCTGAATGGATCGATGAAGAGAAAACATTGTTGGAATAGATGTGAAAGAAAAAAGCATACTTTTAAGTACCTTGAGTACGTCACATCGTCGACAGATTATAGAATGTTCTACTGCAAAAGATCTTTGGGATGTAATTGAAGATTACATCGAAGGAGATCAAGCGTGCAAGGAAAGAAAAAAGTTCGCAATTCAAAGAAAATTCAACAACTTTGCTAAGATCCCTGGTGAATCACTAAGAGCCACTTATGATCGTTATTGTGAGATCGTGAGTACTTACACAGCACTTGGAAAGAAGCTTACCAAGAAAGAAATCAATGTTGATTTTTTAGCTGCTCTTGGTTCTCAATATCTTCACAAAGGAAATACTCTTGAAGATACCCAGCTTCTAGATGATATGTCACTCAGAAGTCTCTATGCCAACCTTAAAGTTTTTGACATCAAGCTCCATAACATTGAAGAAATGGAGGGAAAGACTAAAAGCTTATCGTTGGTCGCACAAAAGGAAGAAGTGATCGAAGAAGAAGATCCAAGAATCTCCACATCAGAGTTACTTGATATGGACGATGATGATTTTGCTATGTTCGTGAAAAGATTTCAAAAGTTTAGAAAGACAGCAAGACCCGGATAATCAAGCAAAGCTCCATCAAGGTTTTCAAGGAGCAGCCCTTTAAAGAAGAAAGAGAACTTCAACTTCTCCAAGAAGAAATAAGATCTTATTTGTTTTAATTGCAGGAAACCAGGTCACTTCGCATCAGAATGTCTAATTCCCAAGTATTACTATATGAAGAAGAAAAGCAACTTCACTCCAAGGTATTCAAAGCAAAAGGGAATGATGGCTGAAGAAGACTCTACCTCAAAAGAGTTAGCCACTTGGATAGAGTTAGATTCTGATGAAAGCGATGAGGATTGTCACGACCCGAAATCTAGGCTCTATTTTATTAGTAATAAATAATTATTATTTGTTTAGTTGCTTAATTATTTATTTAAATTATTATTTACTTAAATATTTATGTATTATAATAATTATGCCTAGCATTTTAATTGAGTCATTTGGGTTAGTGTGGTATTGTTGGGTCTTAATTGTTAGTAGGGAGTGTAGCATTTGTGTTAGTAGAAAGGGAGGGGCCTAGATGTAACATTTTGAAATAATTTTCCCCTACTCCCCTCTTCTCCCTCACTCTCACCACCCTCTCCAGCAAACTCCCTCTCTCTCTCCATTGTGGGTAAGTTTCTTTCTCTTTCCTTCTCTCTTCATTTTCTTCATCTTCCTCTCATAATCTCTCATTTCTTAAAACGTGAAATGTGTTTAGATCGTCGATAGGATCGCGTAGAACAAAAAAGAATTGAATTCCGTCATCTTTGAGAATTTTCAAGTAAGTTGCTTTTCCCCCATTTTGATGCTAAAATGTTCATATCATGTTTATATAGTGATTTTGTTGTTATAATTGAAGTTTGGTTGAGTTTAGAATTTATTTGGAATTTATTTGAGTTTTTGGTCGAAAATGGTGATTGATATGAATGTTGAGTTTGATTCTTGATTTTGGTTAATAAATGTTGTTGTTAAGGTCCCCTTGTTGGTTAGTTATGATTTGGGTACCTTGAGGATCTTATTGGTTGTGTTTGGTTAAGAGAGTGGTGAAATTGGTAAGGAAATTTGATGAACCCAGCTGGGAATTCCTCCCAGCCCGTAGACCAGCCGCCCGCCCGCCTTGACCCAGGCGCCCGCCCGCACCCCCTTTTCCAGCGGCCTGACCTTCTGGCCAAACAAGCGCCCGCCTGCCTATGCCCAGGCGCCCGCCTGCCCGCCTGTTTGGGTTTTTGCCCTTTTGCTTGGTTTAAGACTTAAGGCTTAACTAGTTTAGGTTTATTCCTTCTAATTAACTTAAGATAACACCGTGGAACACTTTATTAAGTGGAATTGATTCTTATTTGAATAAATATGATATGGAATTTGATTAAGTATCATTTTAGGAATGTGGTTCATCTTTGATGTGCGGTTTATATTGGTTTACCTTTGCGGTGATTTATTTGGATTGGTTCCCTACTTTGGAACCTTAAGTTGTTTATTTAAGCTAGTGTTTATTACTTAGCATTTATTTGAAAGTCCAGCTGATATTTTGTGTGTGTTTGGGCGATGCGAAACATTATGATGGCCCGGCCAAGTCCATTGTGATGTTGACCATTGTTTTGCCCCATTATTACCCTCCTCCAGATTGGCCTTGGATGTGAGAAGAGCTAGCTCCTTTGTGTGCATTTTAGCTTTACTTGGAGCATGACTTTGTGGCATGTCTCCCGTCCCTTGTGACACTTCATTTGGTTATTGGTTCTGGTACCGGGGTTTTCTCTTCGGCTTTCATGCTATTATGAAGATGATGATTTGTTGATTATTGAAGCTGCGCAGCGATCCTTTATTTGGATGTACCGGTTTGGAAAACCTTGGCTATATCCTTTGTTATGTGTTCATTTCCGCTGCTATCTGTTATGTGATAAATGCTATGTGCTAACTATGATTTATTACTGTATATTGCATCATAGCATGTCATGTAGTTGCATTAGTAACTTATTGGGATTTATCTCACCCCCTTCCTTTTATCTTTGTTTTTCCTTAACCCCCCCAGGTGCTAAGGATTAGTCTCGCTGATCATGAGAAAGAGGACGTCGAGTGTGGATACATTCTTTTGGGGAAGGTTGTTATAGGTTGGTTTACATTATATAAATGTGTAGCCTTTTTGGGATAGTTGTACCAATCAATGACGTCATTAAGAATAGTATATTTGTATTTTGTTGGGCATAAACTTGTGGAAGTTTATGATAGTTGTATTTGGTTTTTGTCAAACTTGGATTTGTAAAACTTTGAATCATCACCTTTTGTTATCAAATGGAATTTTTAACTTCAGTATTTCTGAGTTTTGGTCTTAAGTCGACGTCCAGCTCGCGGTCTCGGGCCCGCGGGGTCTGGGGTCGCGACAAGGATTCTGAAGAAGGTCACATATGTTTGGTCATTCGTTCCGATGATGAAGATGATCATGAAAATCAGTTCTTACCAAGCATGAAACCTAAACAGAAGAGCTATACGGCTGATGAACTTGCAGATAAAAGATTCCTAACTCCAGTTCAAAAGAATCTTGATCTTCTATTCTCAAGATGTGACGTGAGTGCAGCAAAGAAAGCTCTATTTAATCCCAAAGTGAAGGAAGATCAATCTACCACATCTCAAGTCAAGTTTGACATTTCCCCTGATGAACAAGAGAAGATGTTCATGAAAGCTGAACAGGTAATTAGTAAGTTTTCTGGCATGAAGGAAGCTTTAGCACTTTCAACTGAAGAGATTTCCCAGCTTAAGACGGAGAAAACTCTATTAAGATCTTAACTCACCCTCCTTAAGGAGCAGATCAAGAGCATGACTCCTCTTACTGTATTTAAAGTTAAAAACGAAGAATTGATTGCTGAGATAAATGATCTTAAAAGGATCACTAATGAGTGGACCAATTCAAGTGTCACTATGGAAGAAATCTTAGAATCCCAAAAGTCTAGTGGTGATAAAGAAGGCTTGGGATTCCAAAGTAGTGACAACTTTAAATGTACATCTTGTTGTGAAAGAGATGAGAAATTTACCCAGCAAACTTTGGAAGGGTCAAAGGCTAAACATCATGTTTGAAAGGGTCAAGGATAAGACCCAAAGGAGAAACTAGAGTTTAACTATGTCTACCCTAAGAAACAAACTGGAAAGGCAAAGTTGAAAGGAATTGCCATGGATGAGCCTACCGCATGAGCTAGTTCCAGCAAGGCATCTGAGTCTCCCTACCGCATGAACTTTCCGTAAGGTCATGAGATCGCACCAAGGAAGCCGGCGACCGCATGGAAGCCAGCGACCGCATGTGGTGGCAAGGCTGCAAATTTCAAGAGGATGAACTTTGTTAAGGAGACCGCATCCATACCTATTAATGATGTTGTGCTGAAGACTTCAACGAAGTTTGTTAACCCTCAGTTGGGTGGCTTCCACCATTGTTCTGTGTGTGATGATTATGGTCATAAGGGTGTTGAATGTCTTTTAAGATTCACACCAAATCCCAGAAGGCTTAAACCCCCGTCTATGAGGCAAGTGTGGGTTGTTAAAAGTTGCTAACCCTTTGGACCTAAAAGAATAAAAAGGGGACCTTGTTCTTAAATGTCTATTTTATAGGTTCTATGCTTAATGGCTGGACTATCCAAGGATAGATCAAGTTTATGGTATCTCGATAGTGGCTGTTCAAGACACATGACTGGATATATCAACTTATTGGAAGATGTCCGTGAAGAGAAAGGTCCATCAGTAACCTTCGGAGATAATAACAAAGGAAAGACTGTAGGATATGGAGTTATTCGAAAAGGAAAAATCACCATCCAAGAAGTCTCTCTAGTTATTGTACTACAACACAATCTACTTTCAATATCTCAGTTCTGCGACAAAGGATTGCAATGCCACTTCCTCAAATTTCTATCTCATCAAAGATGGCATATCCGGCGTCACTTTGCTCAAAGTCATTTAAACTTCAAGTATCTCTCCAAGATTGGTAGAGAAAATCTAGTTCGTGGTCTACCCAAAGTAGCTAATAACCACGATGAGAAGTGCACATCTTGTCAACTAGGCAAACAACCAAAAGCATCTTTCTCCAGCAAGACGACACCGTCAACTTCAACACAATCAACTTTAATGAGGTGTTAACATCAATTTAATTATTATAGTAAAATTTAAAAAATTATTATTGATAAACTATTATTTGATTTATCTGTAACATTATCTGCATTTATATTAAATTGAAGTTATTAAATTAACATTGATGTTTTATCAAATTTGAATTGAGTGAATCACCAAAATTGAGTGGTAATACTTTCTCCGTCCCATTTCCAACTTCAAAAATTTTCATTTTTGGTGTTCCATTTTAAACTTTAAAACTTAAAAAAAAAAAGTTTTTTAATACTTCTTTATTTGTGGTAGACGACTATTCAAGATATACGTGGGTTGAAATGATGATCTCAAAGGATGATTGCTATGACATTTTGACCTCACTCTTTAGACAGATCCAAACACAAAAGGAAGATGACATCGTTAGTGTTCAATCCGACAACGGTACAGAATTCAAGAACAACGATGTTGCTCAGTACTATGATGATCATTGTATTGACCAAAACTTCTCTGCTGCTGGAGTTCCACAACAAAACGGTGTAAGTGAAAGGAAGAACAGAATGTTGATAGAGGCTGGAAAGACAATGATTGCTGAAGCAAAGCTACCTAAATACTTTTGGGCTGAAGCCATCAACACAACATGCTTCACTCAAAATAGATCCCTCATCAACAAGACCTACAACAAAACTCCTTATGAACTTTGTAGAGGAAGAACCCCCAATATAGCATACTTCAAGATATTTGGATCCAAATGCTTCATATTCTACAACGGTAAAGAACATCAAGGTAAATTTGCTCCTAAAGCCGATGAAGGTATATTTATTGGGTATGCTAAACACTCAATCTTTTCGTGTATTTAATAAAACCACTCTTAAGAAAGTTGAATCTGTCCATGTTACTTTTGATGAACATTCTCTTCTTTAGCCAAATATGGCTCCAAATGTTGCTGATGATTTTGTTGAGCTTAATGAAACAGGTACAACTCGACCGCAAAATCAATCAACTCAAGGAAACCTATCTACCTCAACAGTACCTCCATCGACTAGTTTCATGGGCAAGCAAGAAACAAGCCTCAATTTTTGTATCTACTACAGAAGCTGAATATATAGCTGCTGGAAGCTGCTGTTGCCAAGTTCTGTGGATGAAGCAATAATTGGTTGATTACGGAATCAAAGAAGAGAATTTTCCAATCTATTGTGACAACACATCTACCATTGATGTCTCCAACAACCCTGTCATGCATTCGAAGACCAAACACATAGATATCAAATACCACTTTCTCAAGGATCATGTGGAAAAAGGTAATATCCACTTAGAGTATGTGAGTACCGATGATCAAATTGCTGATATTCTCACCAAGGCTCTTGATTCCAAGAGTTTTAGGAATCTACGAGGAGAAATGGGTATGCTAGACCTTTAACTCAAACTTTTCCATATGGTTTTATGTTTATGTACTAATGTTAGTTTTTGTCTAAGTTCAATTAGGTACACGGCAGATATCTCACGGTCAACGAAGTAACAATGATCTGCAATCTCTCTCTTGACCGCATCTCTAAAGCTGCCGCAAAATCCATGCTGCCGCATAAAGCCATGATGCCGCATATAACACATTACCGCATAAGTTACTTTAAGGTTTTGAAGAAAACTGTCAAGATGGAAAACGATGATATATGTTCACTACTTTATAGAAGTTAAAACATGAAGCAAGGTATGTACCTCACATCAACCGCATATAACACGGTCGCCTCTTAAGTTACCGCATTCAATGGACCCCAGGTAAGTCATTCTAACTTAGAAATATTTAGGATGTTTTGATCTAATCTACCTCAAGGGAATTAAGGTAACTTCCACTTTTCCCTCGCTTTTATTTAATTCAAATCATTTGGAGCATTAAATTTTTATTCCGTAAATATTAATGAGCTGTCATTGGCTATAGTGATTTGACACCTAGTCACCTTGTATTTAATGAGAATAAACAACCCTTGGTCTTGTCAGACCTTTTTGCAGAGTTAACCTCCCAACTTCCCATCACTCTGACCTCTATAACCCCCCCCCTTCACCAAACCGTTCCACTTCTTGTCCTCCACCACTCTCTCTGTCTCTCACTTTTTCAAAAACCAAAATACTTTCTTTCTCTCTCTAACTTCTCTCTATAACCGCCTCTCTTATTCTCTCTAAAAACTCTCTATAAATGACTTCAAAACACCAATCCAAGAAATCCTCAAAATCTGTTGCTTCGGGTGACGAAAATCCAAGTTCCATTCCTCACTCTCCAGTCGTCATTATGGTATGGATTTCTAATTTCTCTGAGTTTTGTGTTCTTGGTGGGTTTCGAAAACTCTTGATATTCCGTATGATTTTCTTCGATTTCGGACTTTATTGTTGTTAGAACCTTGGATTAAATGTTTATTCTCGGTTCTGGTTCATCTATTTTCTGGATTTCTTAGGATTTCGTCCCAGTTTTGTTGAATACGATTCACCCATATGGGTTTATGAGTTTTCGTGTTTTCATTATTTTTTCCCCTTTTAATTTCTGGATTATCTATTGATTGTTAATTGAAATTGATATGATATTGTGACTCTATCTTCTTTTCCGAATCAATCTATGTATTTTTTGTTCATTTTTAGTCACTTTCTGGGAATCTGGGTTCAGTTAGACATGGTGTTCATCGTGTTCATCTGGTGTTCTTCGTGTTCTTGGCATATTCAATGTTTTAATCCATTTTGATTCTCCTCTATTTAATATTTTGTGTTTATTCACTATTCAAGTTTTGATCTAATTTAGTGCAACAATTTTGTGTTTTTGGCAACTTGTTTAAACTACCTTGCCGCATCTCATGTCGCACCCCGACCCCCTTGGGCCGAGAACTCGCGAGCTGGACGTCGACTTACAACCATAAACTCTCAAATACTGAAGATAAAAATTCCATTTTATACCCAAAAGATTTTAACACAAGATTTGGAAAATCCAAGTTTAACAACATCATAAAACAACTAGTGTAAGCTCCACAAGTTCACACCCAAAATACAAAATATTACAAATCTTAATGACGTCATTGTTGGTACAACTATCCCCAAGAAGGTTACACATTTATATAATGCAAACCGATCAATAATAACCTGCCCAAATATCTCAAACCTCTCGACGTCCTCCTCGATCCGCAAATCCTAATCCTTGCCTCCAGGGGGGGGGGGGCGTTAAGGAAAACAACATTGAAAGGAAACGGGGTGAGATAAAATCTCAGTAAGTTACTAATCCAACTACATGACATGCTAATATGCAACAGGCAATAATAATAACTTCTGACAATAGAAAATATCATATAGCACATAGCACACAATAGGTAACAAATAACAGCGAAAAGAAACAATTCACGTGGATACTGAGCCAAGGTTTCCCAACTGATAGAACCAAATAAAGGTCGCTGCGCAGCTTCAACAATCAACCCAATCAATAACATCTTCATAGTCGCATAAAAGCTGAAGAGAAAAACCCCCGGTACCGGAAACCAACAACCAATAATAGCAAGGAAATATGACACGAAGTCATAACCCAAACAAACAGCTAGAGTGCTCACAAAGGAGCTAGCTCATTTCACATCCAAGGCCAATCTGGAGGAGGGTAATAATGGGGCAAAACAATGGTCAAGAATTATAATGAACTCAGCTCATTGCCATTATAATCTTTCGCATCGCCCGAAACACACAAATACCAGCTGGACTTTCAAGTAAAGGCTAAGTAATAAAATACTAGCACGATAAACAACTAATGATTCCAAAGTAGGGAATCATTCCAAATAAATCACCACAAAGGTAAACCAATCCAAACAACACATCAAAGGTGTCTAACATTCCCAAACAATGATTAATCACATATATTCACAAAGGAACCATTTTCATTATTAGAGTATTCCAAAATAGTCATTTAAGTCTAAGAGGACAAAGCCCAAAACTAGGGTTTAAGTTATAACCTAAGCCAAAATCAACTAATGAATAAGTGCCAGGAAAAGGGGGCGGGCGGGCGCTCATTTCATCAGTGGGTTGGCCGAAGGAAAAAGGCCAGGTGGGCGGGCGCCTGGCTCGAACCGGGCGGGCGCCTGGTCGACGGCTGGGAGGGATTCTCAGCTGGGTTTGCACCATTTCGACCAAAAATCCACCCATTCACAAAATGCTCAAAATCAACTCTTTTAACAAGTTCCATCATGAACCAAAACAACAACTAAGCTTATGGGAGATATAAACAACATCATCCAACAACTTAAACCAAGATTAAATCTCCACATTCCCAAGAACACCATTTTTAACCAAAACACAAATAAATCCCAAATAAATTCCAAACTCAACCAAACATCAAATATAATAACTTAAGCATTATATGAACATGATATGAACAATTTAGCATAACAATGGGGGAAAAAAACTTACTTGAATTTTATGAAAGATGGCGGAATTCAAATATTCTTGGCTCTAAACGATCCTATCGACGATCTAAACACATTTCATAAAATGAGTACTAAGAAAAGATGAGAGGAAGATGACTAAAATGAAGGAAGAAGGGAGGGGAAATTTCTTACCTTCCATGGAAAGAGAGAGAGAAATGTGCAGTGTGTGAGGTGAGGAAGAGTGAGGGAGAAGGGGAAGTAGGGAGGGAGTAGGAGAATGATTTTAAAACTTACACTTAGGGCCCCTCCCCTACTACTCACCATTACAATTAAACTCCCTACTACAATCAAGTCCCAACACTTCTACACTAGCACAAATAACTCAAATAAAATGCTAGGCATAAATTATTATGAAACATAAAATGTACACATAAATTTTTAAATAAATAAATAATTTAAATGAATAAATAAACCATAAATAAATAATTAAATAATTATCACTAAGAAAAATAGAGGCGGGTTTTCGGGTCGTTACAATCTACCCCCTTAAAAAGAATTCGCCCGCGAATTCACTTATCAAAATCATAACACATAGTCATATCGAGGCTACAAAATATCGATTCTCATCTACCACTCAAAAATCCCAATCCAGAACCTATTAGATAATTCAGACATAGTCTCCATGATTCAATTAACCCTTAAATCATCAACATCCATAAGTTTTATTTTTCATTATCCCAATAGTATTTGGAATCAACTCCACTACTAAATAAAATCCATCCTCAAAATCGAAGAACCCCAATTTCTCCTAAACATAATTCTCGAGATACTACAAGTTTGCCTTATTCATAATCTTAATTACACTGTCAAGATATTACCATTTGTAAGCCGTATACTCAGTATTACTTCCCAGAAATTCCAAACATTAAACCATCCCGAGCTTAATCAGCTTCTTAAGATATGACAAGCTAAGAAATTTTTCATCCCCATAGTATTCACCAAAGTGGCTATATCTCCAAGGATTTCCATTATAGTGCTTTCACCTTAGATGGCACCTTAAACTAGAGGTACAACGTAAGCTCAAAATTTTTATACCAAATGTTTACTTAAATCCACGCTATAATTTTATCATCACATTACTCCAACCCTTTGAAAGCCTAAAACAATTACCAATACTCAGTAATCCGTAAAACAATCCACATTTTATCTCCAAGGCTTTCCTCTAACTCTCTCTTTAAATTGATGATCCGCTTACACACTCCAAGGAAATTTAGCAAATCCTACGTCTTCAATGGCTAACCCACCTTAGTCTTTCATGTATACATTTATAATCTCAATGATACTCAGGCTCAATAGTACTACCATCATAACAACCCAATTGGCTAGCCACATTCTAACTGACCCAATACCAAATCATAGTATTCTTTAATATGCCCAAGTATTGATACCCAATTTTCTTCACATACTCTTAATCCAAATCGAGGAACGCTAACAAGAAGGATTTAGAACCATAGAACAACCATTTAACCAAAACTCAAAATTCAGAATGCCTTTAATATAGATCGGGAAATTATTACTCTCCCAAAATGTGCTTAGTCCTCTCGAACTAACGCGCTTACCACCATTAATGATTATAACTTCCACAATCTACTCATCACTCCTACAAATCATGTATTCCCTCATAACAACCAATTCCAATGCAATCACGTAGATGTGCTAGAAGTAAACAAAAATCTCCTACCAAGAAATCCTCAATTGAATCCTCAATTCTTACAACCCAATCGATACAATATGGATATTGATCTAATTATCAGTACTACAACCTTGTACCATAACAACACAATTTAACCCAAGCTTTTCCCAAATACTAGGTACTGTTCAGAAGAAAAATAGAAATCTTACAAATGATAAATAAATCCAACAACTTGGTATAGACATCCATTGTCACCCATCGAAGCGAAATAGCCAGATTCCAAATAAGAAAAGATATGCTTAACTCTACACAAAGGAACGGTCTCAAAACAATTTTAGGCAAAAGGGAAGAGAGGATACAACAATTTTCCTACAACAATCGACTAAAGCATGACATTTCCCTTCTCAAAATAACATCAAAATCTTATAATAGCAATATGACAAATTTAGCAGGTAAGTTATATCTAAATTTAAGCACAACATGAGCACATAAGACTCCATCAGATATTCTACACTCCTCCATAGGAGTAGACACTGACAACACATAAGTCAAAGACTCAGGAGAAATAAATGCAACTAAATGCACATAAACATGAGAATGCGATGATCCTAAAATGAACGCGCTCGCTCTCTCGACGCAAAATAATACCTCCTGAAATTGCTCAATACCTGAGGAGTGCTGGTTGATCACAAATACCCTACCCTGAACCTTTAGGGTTTCCCGAAGCATCTCTCTTCTAACCCAGTGCAATACCAGCGTCACTCCCGGATGGTTGATATCTGCTTCTAGGACAATCTCTTGCAAAGTGCCCAAACCGACCACAATTAACACATTTTCCTTTCTTTTTCCAACACTTGTCTTCTGAGTGTCCTTCCCTCTGACAATAGCCGTAGATCTTCCTATTTCGTGTCCCCTTATTAGAACATTGATTTCCTACTGTTGGTTGCCCTTGAAGTTGCCTTCTGAATCGAGTTTGCACTCCAGAATTACCTATGTTATCCGAATATCACTGTGGTTGAGCCCTGATTTGCCCTCCTTGTTTTCCCGGGTTAACCATCTCAGTCTTCCTCTTGTGTCCCCTGATGTCTTGCTCTATTAAATATGCACGGTCCACCGCATCCTGAAAAGGTTGAATTCTTTGGGCTAAAAGTTGAGTCCTAATAGCTGTCTTCAAACCCCTGATCAATCTCATCGCTTTCTGCTCCTCGGTCTGCACAAGGTGGTCACAACACCTGGCTAATTCTGTGAACTTAGCCGAGTACTGTGCTACTGACATCATGCCTTGCTCCAAGCTGAGGAACTCGATCTCTTCCCGATTTTGATTCACTAGAGAGCTAAAATGATCCTTGAATTTCCTCACGAACCACTCCCAAGGATATGGTACAAGAGTCGCATCCCAACTGGTCTTCAGTGCCTTCCACCAATGTTCCGCAGCCCCCACGAGCTTATAAGCTGCAAACAGAACCCTATCCTCATCAGTGAAACCAAAGACATCGTAGATTTTCTCCATCGATTCAATCCATAGTTCGGCCTTCTTCACATCAGGCTCACCGTCGTACTCACTTGGTTTCAACTTCAAGAACTGCTCCAACCCATATCGCGGAGGTGCTACATGTTCCTCTCTCGGCCCTTGGTCATGAATTGCTTTCACGGCGGCTTCAAACCTGCCCTGAAACATTGTACGGTTTCCTTCCCGTAGACTATTAAGATTCTGAGTCCCACTGATGCCTTCACCAGCTCTTCTTCTAGCCATTACAAACAAGTACCTGCATAAAATACTCATCGTTACTCACTCCGAGCCCATCTACCCTCCTAGGTCATTCTAGTCCACCTATACTTATTCATAGAGCTAAACCATAGCTCTGATACCAACTGTCGCACCCCGACCCCCTTAGGCCGGGAACTCGCGAGCTGGACGTCGACTTACAACCATTAACTCTAAAATACTGAAGATAAAAATTCCATTTTATACCCAAAAGATTTTAACACAAGGCTTGGAAAATCCAAATTTAACAACATCATAAAACAACTAGTGTAAGCTCCACAAGTTCACACCCAAAATACAAAATATTACAAATCTTAATGACGTCATTGTTGGTACAACTATCCCCAAGAAGGTTACACATTTATATAATGCAAACCGATCAATAATAACCTGCCCAAATATCTCAAACCTCTCGACGTCCTCCTCGATCCGCAAATCCTAATCCTTGCCTCCTGGGGGGGTTAAGGAAAACAACATTGAAAGGAAACGGGGTGAGATAAAATCTCAGTAAGTTACTAATGCAACTACATGACATGATAATATGCAACAGGCAATAATAATAACTTCTGACAATAGAAAATCTCATATAGCACATAGCACACAACAGGTATCAAATAATAGTGGAAATAAACAATTCACGTGGATACTGAACCAAGGTTTCCCAACTGATAGAACCAAATAAAGGTCGCTGCGCAGCTTCAACAATCAACCCAATCAACATCTTCATAGTCGCATAAAAGCTGAAGAGAAAACCCCCGGTACCGGAACCAATAACCAATAATAGCAAGGAAATATGACACGAAGTCATAACCCAAACCAAACAGCTAGAATGCTCACAAAGGAGCTAGCTCATCTCACATCCAAGGCCAATCTGGAGGAGGGTAATAATGGGGCAAAACAATGGTCAAGAATTATAATGGACTCAGCTCATTGCCATTATAATCTTTCGCATCGCCCGAAACACACAAATACCAGCTGGACTTTCAAGTAAAGGCTAAGTAATAAAATACTAGCACGATAAACAACTAATGATTCCAAAGTAGGGAATCATTCCAAATAAATCACCACAAAGGTAAACCAATCCAAACAACACATCAAAGGTGTCTAACATTCCCAAACAATGATTAATCACATATATTCACAAAGGAACCATTTTCATTATTAGAGTATTCCAAAATAGTCATTTAAGTCTAAGAGGACAAAGCCCAAAACTAGGGTTTAAGTTATAACCTAAGCCAAAATCAACTAAAGAATAAGTGCCAGGAAAAGGGGGCGGGCGGGCGCTCATTTCATCAGTGGGTTGGCCGAAGGAAAAAGTCCAGGTGGGCGGGCGCCAGGCTCGAACCGGGCGGGCGCCTGGTCGACGGCTGGGAGGGATTCTCAGCTGGGTTTGCACCATTTCGACCAAAAATCCACCCATTCACAAAATGCTCAAAATCAACTCTTTTAACAAGTTCCATAATGAACCAAAACAACAACTAAGCTTATGGGAGATATAAACAACATCATCCAACAACTTAAACCAAGATTAAATCTCCACATTCCCAAGAACACCATTTTTAACCAAAACACAAATAAATCCCAAATAAATTCCAAACTCAACCAAACATCAAATATAATAACTTAAGCATTATATGAACATGATATGAACAATTTAGCATAACAATGGGGGAAAAGCAACTTACTTGAATTTTATGAAAGATGGCGGAATTCAAATATTCTTGGCTCTAAACGATCCTATCGACGATCTAAACAGATTTCATAAAATGAGTGCTAAGAAAAGATGAGAGGAAGATGACTAAAACGAAGGAAGAAGGGAGGGGAAATTTCTTACCTTCCATGGAAAGAGAGAGAGAAATGTGCAGTGTGTGAGGTGAGGAAGAGTGAGGGAGAAGGGGAAGTAGGGAGGGAGTAGGAGAATGATTTTAAAACTTACACTTAGGGCCCCTCCCCTACTACTCACCATTACAATTAAACTCCCTACTACAATCAAGTCCCAACACCTCTACACTAGCACAAATAACTCAAATAAAATGCTAGGCATAAATTATTATGAAACATAAAATGTACACATAAATTTTTAAATATATAAATAATTTAAATGAATAAATAAACCAAAAATAAATAATTAAATAATTCTCACTAAGAAAAATAGAGGCGGGTTTTCGGGTCGTTACATCTAAAGCCTACCGTGCCTCACCTGACCACGATATTCTTGCCGCATTCTCTATGTCAAGTGACGGCACTCTACTTTCATTATTCTTAACTTTGCACCTTGTTTCACTTTCAGGACTTAAATCACTTTATACCAGGCATAGTCTTAGATCTTGAAGACCTCAAGCTTGACGTTATCGTCCGTAACATTCTTGCAAGGATGAACAAATCTGGAATTCTTCCATTTTTTACCCTTAAACAAGACATCCATCTGCCGGCCTTTGTTGACGAATTCTTCAGTACGACAGTTGAAATGGAAAGTTCAGAAGAGCCTGCCACTCAACCTTCGTTCTTTCAAGCCTCTATTATGGGCATCAAGATGGCCTTTGATGCCAGTGATCTAGCCCATGCCATGGGTATCAAGAAAAGCAAGGATGATTTTAATGAAATCTCACGGCAAGATACTCACAGTCTTGCTAAAAAGCTCACTGGTACGGCTGATATCCTAAAGATTCAGCGGTAGGATGTTGGCGAGGTAATGTACCATATTGGCCATATAGTAGATCATGCCTTGTTATGCAAAACAGGCAATCATGCCAACTTCAACCACACCCAGTGGATGATATGTGCTGCCATTTATATTAGCAAACGGTTGGATTGGGGCCAAATCATGTATGACATTCTGCGAGTAAACATTCTCTCGTACAAAGATGCGGATGAAGAGGGTGAAACAAAGCACCGCACAAACAGTAGGTTGATTTCCTACTTGATGGGTCTTACGGTCAGGATCAAGGACTTGTATGAGAAGAACAAGAATTACCAGGTTCCTATCCCTACCACAAAAGATTTCTGCCGCAAGTCTATAAAACCAACTTTCATAGTAACTTTGGGGTTGAAATGTATCGCTCTTATCTTCTTAGAGACCCCGTTGAAGAGTATATCCCTCCAAAGTATTCTAAATTCGGTCAAGCCAATCTTGGTGATCGAATGGTAAGTGATGTTGAAGCTGCTGCATTTGAGCACAACCGCAAGCAAGCTGCCGCGATTAAAACCCGTGCAAAGGGTAAGTCTATTGACAACCCTTCTCCTCCAACTTCTGTTAAAGGGAAAGAAAAGGTAGTGGAACTGGTAAGGAAATCAAAGCCAGTCTCCAAGGGAATCAAAATTGTGCCTGCCGCACCTGTCAAGTCTACCGCACCTTCAAAGCCATTAGCACCAAGACTCTCGAAACCTAAGGTAACTCCTACCGCACCTCCTATGTCTCCCTCTCCCTCACCTGAACCTCAACCCAAACCCAAAGTCTCCAAACCTGTCTATTCCGCTCCATCAAGATCCCCTTCCCTTTCACCTCCTCCTAAATCCAAACCATCTAAACCTTTGCCTGCCGCAACTCAAGGTGAGAAAGTTGTGAAAATCAAGAAACGGTCTCACACTCCCAGTCCCATCAAAATAACGAAGAAGGCCAAAGTTTCCAAGCAACCCTCCCCTGAAATTCACTCTCCTGTCTTTACCTCAGATGAGGATATCACGGTATCTCCTACCAAAATTTTGAAGAACTTTGTTCTTGATGCTCAAGTTGATGATATGGAAGAAATTTCTAAATCTGAGAATGATGATGAAGATGTTACCGCAAAGGACGACAATGAAAGAGTGCGAGTGAAAAAGACGGTGAAGATATTTCTAAGAGTGAGAAGGATGAACAAGAAATTGAGAAGCCCATTGAAAAGGGTTTGATTGATAAGAGTTCCAAAGAAGAACATGAGAGCTCTGCCTCAAGTGATAAATCCTACAGTGAAAAGGCTTTGGATATTGAGAATATTGAAGAAGTTATTCCAGAAAAATTGGATACTTTTGTAGAGGTTGATGTGAATACCTCTTTCTGAATGCGGGCGACGCACGGGAAGTCTTTCTTTTTATTTATCTTTGTTTATCTTTTCTATGGGATTAGGATATTCAAGTTGGCATTTAACTTATTAAGAGTCACCACGTTGTTTTTATTGAGCTAAAACATTGAGAAAAAGCTAACAGAGATGGTTCGGGGGTCAAGTTACGACAAGAGAAGAATATCAAGTTATCACTCCTATCGCCCGAGAAGTCGGACTTTCTATCATGATGAATGTGTTTGTAGCGTGTTAGTGATTGAGACCGGATCCGAAGATTGCCTACAGAAGAAGCGGGATCATGCATAATGAAGGGGGAGGAGAAAGAATCATACAAGATGATCACATCCTAGAATAATGATTATACCATTGATAAGATCAATGTGTATTCATCATATTCATCATTGGAGAGTTACTGATCATGGGAATATTTACCTAAAGTTTAGGGTTTTGAATTAGTTCCTAGATCTCGTGGATCATCATCGGCTTTAAAATATAAACAGGGATTAAAACATTAGATCTAGCACGTTATGCATGGGATAAGCTGTAGATCTAGCATAATAATAAGAATATCATGAAACATGTATGAAATAACATATAAGCATGAAGATCGCTACCCTAGATATAGAGCATATTATGAATTCTAGCAAGAACATGAAGAACACGTTATGAATCATATGAATATAGATGTATAAACATAATGAAACTAGCATAAATTAGATCTAAACTAAGAAAACATGACCAATTCTCACCAATCTTGACAAGAACGAAGTTGAAACTCTCGCGCGGATTCGCTGGACCGTTGGGATTGCTAGAAAGGCTTGGAGGGAGAGTTCTGCCATCAGTTTAGGTTCTAGAACTCGGGGGAGATAATTGTTTGTTTAAATAATGAACTGAGGTCACCTATTTATAGGAAATCTTGACCCGGAGGAAGTGGCCTCCCGGCCGGAAGAGTGGCCGCCCGGCCGGTCCAAGGGATTAGCACGGTTTTTGAGGCTCTGATCAATCTAGACTCTAGAGAACTCCTAGATAACGTCTATCTTCGATCCCTCATCCGATCAGTCGAGAATATCTTCTTATCTGGGCTTTTCGGAAAATCCTGGATAAGTCCTGCGTAGTTCGTAAATACCTGGGAGGTCCCTGTGAGTTCTAGAATGCCTAACAACTCATTTTCAGGTTGGGTACTAACAGTAGCCCCTCGGTGACGTTTCTGGCAAGGCAGGGAGGGTCGTCGATTAAGAAAAGGAACTGATCTGAAACATGAGTTCCAAATCGAGAGAGGAGTAAGAAAGAAGGTGACCAAGTTGGTCGAGTGACTGAAGCTTTGTCAGGCTACCTACGTATCCAAGTAGAATCAAGCCGATCGTAGTTCGACACCTGCGGGGAATAAAAGAAACAAGACATCGCCTTTTGCGGGGGATAGACAAATATCCGTCAAGCAATAAAGTCACGCGGACCCTACTGGGGAGAAAAGAAAAAGAAACGAAACATCATTGAGCAATAAAGTCATTGCAGATAGACTTTAGTGAAACGAATCATCGTAGAACAGATAAAGTCAATGCAGATGGACTTTACTTGGGGAAAGAAGAGAGGTCATACGCACGGTTCGATAAGAAGTTTATAGAATCGAGCACAAAAGGAGGGATGAATTCTAACTTTCTATAGAGCGTACATAATCGCATAATTTCTTGGTAATCCACGGTACTTTGAGAAGTGCAGTTCCTCAGCATCGTAGAATCAGGTAACGCCTATTATTTAGAGTTCGCACGGTGTTATGCCAAATAACTTTCTAAAATCAGAAGGGTTTAAGGATGTTCCGAGCCTTCCACTATAATCTTCAGGGTTTAAGGACGTTCCCGGCCTTTTAATTATAGGTTGATTTGGTTATTAAATTTTAGAAATTTTGAAGCCTTCTTAAGCCATTTTGGACATTATTAAGCTTCCCAGAAAATTTGGACATTAGTAAGCCTTCCTAGACAATTGGTTAATTTTGGTGGTTTACAAGGTCTTCCGGACCAATTTGGAAATTTACAAGGTCTTCCGGACCAATTGATTAATGTTTTTGAAATTTATAGGGTCTTCCGGACCAATTTGGAGATTTACAAGGTCTTCTGGACCAATTGATTGATTTTTTGGAAATTTACAGGGTCTTTCGGACCAATTTAAAGATTTACAAGGTCTTCCGGACCAATTAATTGATTTTTTTGGATTAAAAATAAGCTGAGGGGGTAAATTGTAACATTTTTTTACCTCGAGAGTGACTGGCCGCGCGGCAAAACCTTCTGATTGGCTGATTTTTGTATACGGGGATTGCTTGTGAGCGCGCGAGATGGAGGGCTGAGATCGTGGCACGTCGCCTGGAGACACTGGTTGCGCGGCTAGTCCTTTCGTTGGACAGACCCTACAAACAGCCGCCGGCTGTTACTTTCAACCTTCATTCTTCTTTTGGTTTGCTGGGGAAAGAGAGAGAGAGAGAGAGAGAGAGATTTTGAGAGCTTATTGTTGCTATTTAGATGGATCTCAAATTCATTTTTGGTGTGAGGCAACCGTTTGAGCAAGATGCAGGTGCGGGACTGCAATTTGAGCAGGGTGAAGGAGCGAACCCGCCTCAACAAGAGGGGCAACATCAACTACAAGCGAGGATGGCTTCTCGAAACTTCCGTCCCGATGAGTGGCATTTCACAATTGGACAACATTTTGACTTGTACGTGGGCACTGACAAAAATTGGTCTGGCGGGAGACTGATGGAGACGAAGGAGGTACCGATCTCGCTTTATTGCTTTCTTTGGGTATTTTATTTCTTTTATTTCATACTTGTCGTATTATTTTAAGACTGCATTAAATTAAATTAATCGTTCGTGATTATTTAATTTTCTGAGATTGTTAGTTATTTTTAGGGACGGAAAGATATACGCGCAAATAGATAAAATAAAGTATGCATGTACACTTTAGTTTATAACACATAATTTATGTTGCTAGTTGGGTAACATACCTTTGATGTGTTTACCTGCAGAGGATGAAATCTCGTGGGTCCACGAGGGCAGTAGCCGAGATGTGGGGGAGATTGCCGTCGTTGGGACGGTGAAGGAGAGGATCCGGGCTCTGGGCTTTGGTCTATTTTTTGATGTTGTATGGGGCTGTAGAGGGGACCCAAAAGGTGATGGGTCTGGTTGAGGCGATGAGGGAGTATTGGTGGGACACCACTCATACATTCCATTTTAGTTGGGAAGAGGTGACTGTTACTCCGATCGACTTTACTGCTATCACGGGGCTCATGTTTACGGACGTAGAGCTTCCTTTTGATGAGTCCTTGGCTGCGGACCTGCACCGTTAGGTGGAGCTGATTGGGATGCCGTTGGCCAAAGGTGTCAAGGGAAACGGCTTTGAGGCGGGTCGTCTGAGGACCTTGGTGGAGGAGGCTATCCAGGGTTTTATTGAGGGTGTTCATGATACTGACTTCTTGGTGCAAGCCATCTTGTGGTACTGTTTATCGCAGACTCTGTTCCCGAGTGTGGGGACCTTTTGTTGGTTTTCTCTGTTGGGTGCTCTGGCTGATTTGGAGCAGGCGAGTCAGGTCTCGTGGGGTGGACCCGGGCTGGCGGAGATGTGCAGGGCTTTGGATGTTTGCTCGAGGTCTAGGACCTCGTCTTTTGATTGTTTTCAGTTTGCCTTTGAGGCATGTCTCTGACTCGATCATTTTCATTCCTTGTCTGTCTTTTGTTTAGAACTGTATAGACTGAAATGCTGCCTTTTCCACATGTGTGGGTCTACGAGCTGTTCCATATTGCTCCTTTTGTTGTGCAGGGGGTGAAGGAAGTCCCGGTTATGAGGTTCTGGGCAAAGAGCAACCGGTTGGAGGGCCGCGGCAAGGCCAGGAAGACTCCCGATCTGGGGATTTTCACTGCGAGGTTGAGTGGTCCTTTGCATGAGGACTTCTAGTTCTTCCCTTGGTCGGATCAGGTGTTGGCAGGGGTCGGTCAGGCTCAGGAGTTTACTGTTTCCCGCTGCTTCTTGACAAGGTTGACTGGGGATGCCATGTATCTTGGCGAGAGAGTCTACAGGCACCATAACAGACATCCTGCGATATAGGCCCCGCTTTAGCCGCTGAGGAACATGTTGTATCCGCTAGGCTGAGGGCGAGCGGTGACTACCGGGTCAGGACTCCGGCCCATTTGTATTAGAGTGGGGATGATTATGAGTGGTTTGTGGTGAACGTGTTGGTGAGCCCACAGGTGTTGGCGAGGAGGCAGGCTGGTGCCTATCCGGTTAGCTCGAGTAGAGGAGCTAGATATGGTATGGACATGCCGCGATTCCCGAACAATATTTGGATGCAGCGGGGAGGTGCTGAGGTGGATTTTGACCTGACTCCTACCGAGGTGGATGAGGTCACTGGGGGCCAGCTTCCTCCTATTGGAGCTACGGTATAATACCCTTTGTCTTTCATTTCTATCTTGCACACACACACTTTAGTCCTGTATCTGAATTGTGCTTTATTTGTCCCAGGTGACTCGGGAGGCTTATATCTGCTCTGTTTGTCGGGGGCAATATATTTGAGAGGCTATTCCGGAGCTTGGCCGATGTTTGTACTTGTCGTCAGGAGGACGTGGTGTTACCGCATCGGAGGGAGAGGTCGACTTTGGAGGCTGCTCGCCCATCTCGTGTCCGTCGGAGATCTACTAGAGGTAGGGGCTCAAGAGCCCGCTAGATTGAAAAACCCGAAAGGGCGGTCTAGGCAAAAAACAGGGTGCGTCATAAAAAAAATGAGAGAGTGAGAGAGAGAAGGTAAAGAGAAATGGAGATCTCCGGCCTCTAAGGAAGACAACTGCACAAGCTCTACATTGGATATCCTCAGCAAGTCAATTCCCCACCGAGTCAACTTTGGGATTGCAAAAGGCTCGACAAGATATGGCACCATCAAAGGTTGTCTTGGGTTATTGGCATCATTCTCCAGCAGTGTGCATTTTTGGGTTCATGAAAAGAAGGCCCGTGGTAACCAAGACCCATCCGAGAACGAGCCCATCATAAAAAGGCACGAGGTTGCACAAATAATCCCTAGCTAGTCAATTGGCTTGGGCAGCAAATAGCAACAACATGTGTCTCAGTTTTCAAAGCTTATGCAATTATGTGCTTCTAAAGTACGCCGAAAGGCTCCCGAGAAATGGAGTAGCTCTTGCCATGTCCTCTCATGTTTGTTCCCTCGCACGAGGATGAGTCACTCTTGCTTTGCTCAACAAATGGTAATGCCTTAGGGGCTATGTGACTCAAGAACAAGGGCTTCTTATGCTTCATTTGACAATCAATAAGCCCTAGGGGCTATGCTCGAGAAAGATGTGTGAGACTATCCTCAAAGTCTCTCAAAAGGGATGTCAAAAAGCCCTCTTGTCATGTGTGCCCGTGCTCGTTCCCCCAATTAAGGATGGACCTTTCTCGCAATCAATGATGGCACTCTAGGGGCTACAGTCAAGTCTTAAAGGCTCCCTCAGTAAGAAGCAATTCACTTCAATGTCCCCAGCAACATTTGAAGCTTCATACCGGAAGGTCTCAAGGGGCTTCGCAATCTACAAATCTTTTGGGCCACGGCTTTACAGTAATTCAAGTAAAGGGCAATATTAGGGCTTCCCAATTAACAAGCTTTCGGGGCAGTGGTACCCGACCAATACAATTTAGGAGTAGTCTTATGGCTCCATGAAAGGGATCAAGCTTCAATGGTCCCTCAACACTTCCAGTCAAAAGGCCTCTTGATTTTAAATGAAGGCTCTGATGATATGAATGAATTTGATGATTCTTGTTAGAACTCACAGCGAGATTCTGAAGGAAGTCTTAGAGAAAAGGAAAAAGATTCAATATGCTAGACTTACCCGGCTGAGTTATAGCGGGCAATACCAATATGTTAACTCTATAAGCAGAGTTACGGCCAATCCCAATGTTTCTGCAAGTACTGTACCCCCTTCTCCAAGATCAAAAGCACAGGCTGCATCCAAAGATCCGCCGTCGGCTCAACTCAAGAAGACTCAAGCAAACATACCGTTTGAGACTTTATCAGACCAAGACCTTATCATCTGCAACAACATCACCATCTCCCACGAGACGTCTCCCGAAGACCATACTACATTTTCACCATGGACCTTCCTCCATTTGGGTATCAACCACAAAAAGGGCCATCCATCTCCAAGCAAGAGAAAGAAGGAGATCGCCTTCAAGAGTTCTTCCCAATAGCGCCATCCGCTCCCAACATAATGCTAAGCCGATTCCAGAAATTTTGAAGCTTCATACCGAAAGGTCTCCACATCCCGCAATCTTAAAGCTCACATGACATTTAGGGCTTAGCAATCTCCCAAAGCTTGGTATCAATGATCTTCTCTTGGGGCTTGCCCACGTCGACAACAAAAGAAAGTTTATTTGAATGGGCTAAGAGTTGATTCATCTTGGGGCTTCATAAGCCACTCAAAGTTCAGCATTCGAGGGGCTTCACAATCAGTAACCCCTTATCTCGGCATCAAATTCCTTTTGGAGCCCCATAATCGACAAATCTCTTGGGGCTAGATATCAATTTCGTTGGACACCACGGCAACGACGACATAATTCAACAAGGAAATCTGGACTTCAATTGAATACGACTTGATCTTGGGTTGGCTTTACAAACACACAATGGTTAAAATGGTTCACCCACGAACTAAAAAAAAAATCTTTTTCTCATGTGTGTGCATATTCTTTCCCTTCTAATCTAAAAAAAAAAAGTTTTTTCTTTTTCTTTTTCTCCTTCTATGTGCAAAAGTATGTGCTTTACTTTGCTTTGCTCCTAGCTTCTCCTCCAGCATTCTCCATCATCCTTGAACTACGCTGGTCTGATTCTCTTAAAGGGATACGTAGACAGCCTTTTGGCACGACCAACCCATCATCCAGAATACCATCTCGCCAACACTCCTTCAAAGGCAAGAACAATTCATCACCATCAACATCATCATTTTCCATCCAAAGCATGGACATTCTTCATCAAAAGCAGCAACATCCTTCAGCAATCCATCACCAATCAAGCGGCAATGGTAGGTGAAGGTATGAACATCATTCATCACTCTCAAGCAAATATCTTCTTTCAAAAATCACCTCACACACAAAATCACTTTACTTCTCCCTCATGCAAAAGTGCTTCAAAATCACATCACACCATAAGCACAATTTCCCTCATAACTGCCATTTCACATCTCATATATGTCACAAGCACATATACCAGCAAAGCACACACATAACAGGTACCACCACGAAGTCAACAGCATCCGCTACTCAAGGCACTTCATCCCCAGCAGAAAATTGTCCACGGTGATTGCACACTGTTGGGCATTTCTGTAGACACCCCGCCTTGGACCTCTCACCCCGATTGCATACATAGTATTTTTATTTTACTTGTTTTTGTTAATTTCTGTTACTTCCGTTAAGTTCCTTACTGATTCCGTTAGTTTTGGACTGAACTGCATAACATAATTAACTTTCTAGTCCATTCTGTCAAAATCGCCTTTATAAAGCCGCGCGCCTCCGCCTTTTGAGGTCATAAGCGCACGCCTTCCAATGGTACACCCGGAAGCGCGCGCCTCTGGGGCGTCAGTTACAGATTTTCTCCCAAGAATCCCTCTCTTGCTTATTTTGCATGGATTTCACCCGGGAAATATTTCTTTGTGACCACGAATTGGCACCAAAAACATCCCCTTTCAACTATAAAAACCCCTCCAATCCATCATTGGAGGGGACCTCTTTTTCCATCTCTTTTGGATCTCTTTTCATCTCTCTTTTACCTCTCTTGGACCTTGGACCTCATTTTTAGACTTGAACACTTTCTCTTTACACAAACTCTACAAAAATTCTCCCAACAAGAGTTTTAACAACAAAACTCTACACAAAGTTCTACACAACTATTTCTCTACAACAACACCACTTTCAAGTCAAGGTTTCAAGTTCTCTTTTCTAAAGGTACAACTTTTCTCTTTCTCTTTTATTTATGTCTTACTAGTATGCAATCTCCATAAAAGGAATACAACCAAGAGGCCACTTCACTATTGAAGTTTGGTCAAGGTTACATTCCAACATTCCAAACACTAATTAAATTCCATTTCATTTCTTATGTAATTGTTTAGCATATTCAACATGTAATCTTTTAGCATAAATTAATTAATAAAATCATTCTTTTTATTTCCCCTTTTCTTCTCATCTCAATTGTTAGCACATTTTTAATATCAATAAATTGAAGGACATTAGCACTAGAACACCAAAGTAGCAAGACCCGTGTAAGCGGGGCGGAGTGGGTGTTTAAGTACTTCCCACTCCGTCACCTAACCCCCGAACGCTTCTCTTCCCGAATCTCTGGTTTTCGTACAAAAATTGGCTTTCTTTAGGTTTTTCTTATGTTCCTCTAAAACATAGGTGGCGACTCTTAAAATCAAGTAGACATCCTAGGTAATTGACGCGCTCTAGCCAAGCCGTGGTCCCCTGGAGTATCTACAATTTCCACCTTCTTTATCAGACCTCTTTTGTGCCTTGGGTTAAATATGTCTGAAAAGGGTCCATTCCGGCGTTTGTTGGGGATGGACTGGCAATCTATCTGAACTGGCTCATGTGGCCGCGCGGCTGGTCCTTGATCTGACACAATTTTCGTCAGATTTTTCCTTGTACGATCAGGACTTGAACTCCCTACCCTATATATTAACAGCCTGCGCAAAAAGACGAGGCAGACAGCAGTTTTTCTTCTTTTTGCTCTAGATTTTGATCCTTCCATGTTTTTTTGATGGACAAACACCCTAGGATATCTGAGGAGCGACAAAACTATTTCATCTAGAGTTTGATGCTCTGGGTTGGGAAGCTTTCGAGGACAACTCGTACAAAATTTGATAGGAGTTTCGGAATTAGGTGCCTTTGGTCCTTGTATAGGGTTAAGTCCGATGAGAACCTGATTCGTGCTGCTACTAAATTCTGGGACAACAAGAATCATGTCTTCAACTTTTCTTACAATGAAATCACCCCTACGTATGAAGATTTTGCAGCTCTTTGTGGTGCGACAGTGACAGATAAGGTAGCTATGCCGCAGTCTCAAGTGCCTTCCGAACTTCGGATTTCCCAACTGCTGTGGATTTTTGTCGAAGATGCTAGGGGTTAGCTGTTGGATGGTGATGTTAACCTTTATGGGCTTCCCATCAGGTTTATTAATAGCACGGTAGAGTCTGACACGGCTCTGGATTGTCTGGCACTTTGTCTATTTGCCTCAGTGTTATTTCCACCATTCGTAGGAGTAGCTACCATGGTTTGTCTTGATATGGTGGATCAGGCTCGAGCCGATCACAGTATTGTCCCTTGCTTGCTTGGGGAGACTTTGCATGGTATTGGAGAATTGGCTTCAGGAGCTCGAAAGATGACTAGGGGAAGTACCAGACTGTTAATCTTGTGGCTGCAAGAAAGACTTCGAGTTTTGGAGGACCCTATTGGGCCAGTATCCCCTTGGATTTTCCAGAGTAGGCGCATAAGGCAGCGATTTGCAGGGATGGCTCGTTCTGCATGGGTGACATATATGGCACCGATGAGTACCGCTAAAATCCAGTGGATGGTGCCTCACTGGGGGTGATCAGAGCACGGTGGGTTCAGAGTGGTCTCTGCATGATTCGTGTCTCTGCCTTTGATGAAACCACTTACTATTATGCAGTACAGGTGTGCCATCAGTACGGGATGCCTCATATTATACCCTCTTTATGGGATGAGACTTGTAGCAAGGTTACTGACAGGATACTTCCCATAAATAACGGGATTGCAGTACCCTTGGAGCGATGTTGGTCTTATGATCTCATGCCAAGCACTCTTTGTATACAGGGACCATGTGACATACTTATGTCTCGAGAATACTTGGACTGGTACCAAACGACTTTGGGTAATATGGGATGGACTCTGGGAAGATTGAGACGTGGGGTGGTGGTCCCTTATGTCTTGAGCAGACGCTTGAGGGAGGATGAGAATGTACAACGGGAGTTGGAGACCGAGTTGGCTCAACTAGCACCTACTGAGAGGAAAACAGAGAGAGAAGGCCCAAGTGGGGTGACTCAACTTAGGAAGGCATTATTTGAAGATCCTACTAGACAGGCTAGACGTGGACGAAGAGACAAGAAAATGAAGAGGGATGAGGAAGAGGAAGAAGAGGGATGACTCCGAGTATCCAACTACATTCGTTGCAGACACATAGTTTAGATTTTAGTTATTTTTAGTTTATTTAAATTTCAAAGCAGGTTATTTATTCGTAGGTTCTTTCGAGCTTAGACTCATCAAATAAATGTTAACGTATAGTGACTTGTGGAAATAGAGATTTTGCTTTAGTTATCAACAGATTGTTTGCTTTATTTGAAATTTTGCTCAAACCAGATTTGGATTTTTATTTATTTTTGAGACCGCACCTTTGAAGGCTACCTACGTTCCCCGTTTACAAGTAGGGCTAAGGGGCTCAGGTCACCATAGTTCATTTCTGATTGTAGAAAAGGAAGATAGAAGAGGGGAAAGTAGAGATGATGTAAAAAATTTTATTTTTTTATAAGGGGGCGACCATTGTAGAAGACCGTTGATGGAGAGCAGGAGCGCTGATGAAGAGTAACATTTATGGAGACAGACCGTGGTGGTCAGTTGTAGTAGCAGCGGAGCTTGCTGATGTTGACTGGTTCCTTGAACTGATTGCCATCCAAATCTTCCATTCTAACAACGCCTCCAGAGAAGATCGCTTGTACGATATAAGGACCAGTCCATGTGGGACCCCACTTACCCAAGGGATTGAACTTTTTCGAGAGGCGTACTTTGAGAACCAAATCTCCTTCTTTAATGTCTATCGGTTTCACTTTTTTGTTAAAGGCATCTGTGGTCCTTCTCTGATAGGCTCTGATGTGTTCCATAGCTTTGAGTCTCCTTTCGTCTAGAGTAGCTAATTGATCGTAGCGACTACGGAACCATTCTAATTCATTTACTTGATTCTCGAGCAACACCCTTAAGGATGGTATTTCCAATTCGATGGGTAGGACTGCTTCCATGCCGTATGTAAGAGTATAGGGAGTTTCACCGGTGGTGGTGCGTACCGATGTTCTGTAGCCCCAAGTGCCAAGGGTAAGTTGTCGGGCCGCTCCCTTCCTCTTATGGCCATTTTTCTGATAATTTGCTCGACGGTCATGTTAGCTGCTTCGAATGCTCCGTTGGTCTGAGGATAATACGGGGAGGATTTCTTCCTTTCTATCTTGAATTCAGTGAGTAATCGGGCTGTCTCTGCTTCGAAGTGGTTACCATTGTCTGATATAATAAAATTCGGGACACCATAGCGGCACATGATATTTTCTTTGATGAATTGCGCTACCTTCTTGGAATTCAACACCTTGTAAGATTGGGCTTCCACCCATTTGGTAAAATAGTCCACAGCCACTAATACGAATTCATGACCGTTGCTTCCTGCGGGATGAATTTTACCGATGATATCAATGCCCCATGCTGCGAATGGCCAAGGAGTGGTCATACTGTAGAGGTCGTGTGGAGGAATGTGGTTAAAGTTGGAACATACTTGACACTTGTGGCATTTTCTAACCCATTGGATAAAATCTGTCTCCATGGTGATCCAGTAGTAACCCAGGTGAGTAATCTTCTGTTGGAGCATTCTTGCATTCATATGCGGACCGCATAACCCATTGTGTACCTCCTCCATGATGGTTTCGTCTTTCATGCTTCCCACACATAAAAGTAGGATATCGTCATAGTGCCTCTTGTATAAAGCATTATCTAGTAGTACGAACTGTCCTGCTATTCTCTTTAGCGCTTGAAGGCTCTTGGCTTTAACGTCTCCTTTGAAGGAGGTCTCCTCATGCTTAAGGAATTTGTAAATTTTCGCATACCACTGATCTTCAACTGCCTCTGACTGAGTTTGGATTTCACAACAATATGCAGGATTTTCTCTTCGGCCAACTCTAAAAGGCTTGACTGATCTGCCTTCAGGGATTTCTACCAGTGATGCCAAGGTGGCAAGTACATCGGCGAATCTGTTTCTGTCTCGTGGGAGATAGTGAAATGTGACTTCGCAGAATTGTCCAATTAGTTCATCCATGTAAACTTGGTATAACTGCAAGTAGGGGTCCACAGTCTTCCATTTCTTTGCCGTCTGGTTTATAATCAGAGCCGAATCGCCGTAGACTTCCAACTCTTTTACATTTCGCTCTATGGCTGCTTGTAAACCTGCTATGCATGCTTCGTATTCAGAAGCATTATTGGTGGTTATAAAGTTCAACTTTATTGCTATTGGAGTATGCTCGTCTTTAGGATCAACTAGAAGAAGCCCCACTCCGTTGCCTCTTTTGTTTGCGGCCCCGTCGAAGAATAGCTGCCACTTGTCCGCAGCTTCCATTGCGAAAATACCATCGTCTGGAAACTCGGGGTCCAATCCTCGTTCTTCAGTGCTTGGAGAATCTGCTAACTGGTCTGCCATAGCTCTCCCTTTAACTGCCTTTCTTGGAACATAAGTGATGTCGAATTCTCCTAGAAATACTGACCACTTGGCGAGTCTCATGGATATTGATGGTTTATCGAACAAGTACTTGATTGGGTCCATTTTTGATACTAGCCATATGGGGTGAGATACCATGTAATGCTTGAGCTTGGAGACTACCCATACCAGTCCAGTGCATGTCTTTTCTAATGCTAAATAGTTGAGTTCAATGCCTTGTAACTTCCGACTGGCAAAGTATATGGCGTTTTCTATCCGAGAATCCTTGGCTTCTTGTGCCAGCATGGCTCCGACGGCGGTGTCTGTTACCGTTAAGTATAGCAGTAGCGGCTTCTCCTTGTGTGGCCGATGTAGGATTGGGGTATTCACCAGGTACCTTTTAATATGCTCAAAGGCCTTTTGGTAATCATGATTCTATTCGATATTGGCGGTTTTCATCATTAGATTGAAGATCGGTTCACATACTGTAGTCAACTGGTTGATGAATTGAATGATGTACTGTAGTCTTCCCATGAATGCTTTGACCTCAGTTTCTGTACGGGGTGGCTTCATATCCATAATTGCTTGAATCTTTCTTGAGTCGGCTTCTATTCTGCATTCCGTGACCATGTATCCCAGCACTTTTCCTCGAACAACCCCAAATGTGCACTTAGCGGGGTTCAGACGCATGGAGTGTTCCCTTAGTCTGTTGAAGAATTTTCGTAAGTCAATTAGGTGTTGACCGTTGGAACCTTTGGAATGTATAATCATGTCGTCTACGTAGACCTTGATTTCCTTATGAATCATTTCGTGAAATAAAGCAGTCACAGCCCGTTGATAGGTAGCCCCAGCATTTCTAAGCCCAAATGGCATTACGGTGTAGCAGTATGTTCCCCATGGCATGGTGAAAGCAGTATTTTCTTGGTCTTCCTCGGCCATCTTGATCTGATTATACCCGGCAAAACCATCCACAAATGACTTGACTTTGTAGTTAGCCATTGCGTCTACTAGCATGTCGAAGTTGGGAAGCGGAAAATCATCCTTAGGACTTGCTTTGTTAAGATCACGGAAATCCACACAAACTCTGACTTTGCCATTAGCTTTCTTTACTGTAACGATGTTTGATAACCACGTCGGATACTCAATCACCCTTATGAAACCCACTCTGAGTAGCTTCTCAATTTCTTCTTTCACTTGCAGAGACCATTCTGGCTTGATGCGGCGAAGTTTCTGTTTTACCGGCTTGGTGTCTGGCGCTATCGGAATTCGGTGCTCTACGATGGAATTGTCCAGCCCCGGCATATCTTTGTAAGACCATGCAAATACGTTGACATACTCCTTGAGTAACCCAATCAGTGCTTCTCGCTCTTCGCCTTGAAAGAAGCTTCCAATCTGTGTTTCCTTTGGCTCATCGTCTGTCCCCAGATTAACAAATGTTAACACCTCATCGGTAGCTTGGGCTCGGTTTTCCCTTTGATTCATAACCTGCTCTGAGATTTCTCGGATGTATTCATTATTAAGTTTGCTTGTGTCTGCATCTTTTAATGAATCGTTATTAACTATTTGTATATCATTAGATTGATTAGTTAATTTATCATTTATAAGAGCGGCTATTGCGGGATACTCGGAAAGGTCGAGATTTTCATTTAGAGCGAAGGGAAAGATAGCGTTAGCGACCATTTCATAGTCTTCTGATGTGAGGTCGTTAGACTTGGAAGAAGACTCGAATTCATAGGTAAAGAAGTTGGACCTAGGCGACCTAGACGACTTTGGTGAGCTAACAGGAGACTCGATAGGAGAGGTTATAGGGGGAGCATTCAGTCCAAGCTCCTCGATTATGAAGTCTGTCGTTGCTATGGGCCCACCATATGTGCACCAATTCTTCAACTTGTCAACCATTGGTGAGACCAATATCCTTGGATCGACATTGTTTGTCAGGTCTTCGATCATGGATACGAAGTTGTCAGAGGATGATGAGCATGCGGTGTTTGGAGATAGATTATATAATGAGAGAGAGTAATAAGGAAAATCACTATCGTTAATAATTTCTGAAGCACAATCCGAGTCAACATCGGGTGCCTCACCATCTGCCACAGTCATTTCGGTCAGATTGGCGAGGTCTGTCTCGTTTCTAACTCTAATGAGAGCTTCTCTAAGGTCCTCTACTTGACCATTATGTATGAGTTCTTGAATAAGAGTCTTTAGAGCGAAACAATCTTCAATGTCATGACCGGTGACTTGGTGGTAATCACAAAACCTTTCTTGATTGCTGTCCGGGCGGGGATGGTATCTTTCTAACGGTTGAATCATCCTCATTGCTATCAGGCTGTTGTACATGATATCCAGGGTGATTTGTAATTGTTCGAAGGCGTCCATCATCTCTAGCAAGCCTATCTTGTCAGCATTGACCATATTCACACCTCCATTGTTTGGTAGCGGGTTTGCTACGGTGTTTGGACCTTTAGGCTTCTCAATCTTCCTATCGGCTATAAGCTTTTGGATGGCACGCTTGAGTTGCATGCAGTCGTCGGTGACATGTCCGATGTGCTTATGATACTTGCAAAACTTGGTTGCATCAAGAATGGCTTTCTTGTTGAATGGTTCATAGTTCTCAAGTGGCTTGATCAAGTCCTTCTTTATCAATACCTCAAAGACTTTGCTAGTAGGCATGCCGAAATCGTCAAAGTGATCTTCCTTTCGGGGAAAGCTGTTTGTAACTGCTTGGACATCAAAGGCGGAGTTGTCTTGGACCATGCTTACATGACCGGCGACCTCTTTAGATCTAGGAGTGGTATTTGTCGGGGCTTTGTAGCGGAAGGAAGAGTTTCCCGTTTTGGCAGTTTCTTTAACAACACCAGTAATGCTGGCTTTGTGTCTGACCCCAGCATCGACCATTTCTCGCAGATCAGGAAACTAACCATTGCCAATCGCCACCCTAAGCTCGGGCAACAAGCATTTGAAGAAGATTTGCTTTTGTTCCTTTGCTTTAGGAGGGTATTGAACTTCTGCTAACTTGTGATTCCACCTCTTATAGAAGTCATAGATAGGCTCACCGGGCCTCTGCATTGTGTTCTATAAATCATTATGGTTGACGTGCCAATCTAGGTTTGACTGATACTTCTCACATAAATTAGTGGTGATTTGTTCCCATGTCTCTCGTTCAGAGGGATCCAAACTCAAGAACCAACGGAGAGCGATTCCATCAAAGGTCGTGTGGAAGACTCGGGCCATTTGCTCGTTGGTGCAGTCACGGGCTCTCATGGCTAGCACATAACTGTCAAGATGAGTCTTGGGACAAGTAATACCATGGAACGTAGAGACCTTCGGCATCTTGAAGTCTCTAGGTAGAGCACCAACATTGCTTGGGTCAATAGTTTTGACTATCAGAGCGGATTGCTTGGAGACCGTATCGGATAGCTTGCAGATCTGTTCTTGCTTCTCTGTAGAGGTAGTGGACGAGAGGTTTAGGACAGGACAAGGCTCATGCAATGTATTTTGTTATTTACAAAACAATGTATTATTAGTCCTAATGGTTGGAAGGGGTACCCCTTTTTGGGTTACTATCTACAAAACTTGGATCAGTGGAGGCCATCACTACGTCTATAGACCCCTCGTTTTTCACCTGTATTGCACATCCCAAACGGACAATTTGGGCGAGGGTCCTATAGGGCAAGCGACTTCCACTGACCTAACGGATCCTAGCGACTAACCCTTGTTTAAAGGCATTTAACGTAACGTTTATGTTACTTCCGTTAAGTTTTTAACGATTTGAGATCCTTGTACAAAGTATCACTCGGCTTACCATATGCACACCCTTGTAGGGAATTTCATTTTTTTGTGCTCTTTTTCTCTCGAAAGTTCTCGACTCATTAAAGATTTAACGGAAAGGAAAAGCTAGTCAAACCAACCGGTCAACTTTGGAGTGTCCTACACTGTGTGAGTGCATGGTTTCGAAATGAACAAGGGATTAACCTCGACTGCTTAACAAGTGAAAACAGTGAGTTAGATAGCCCGGGTGCCACGAAGAGAGAGGCGATAGGATCACCAAAATCTGTGCACTCAGCGGAGTATCCAGTAGGGTGTGCAGTGTGACACGGACCTAGTGGTAGTGTGCGGACAAAAACTAGTTATTTTTTTAGGGAGAAAATAGAGAGTTTTTTGTATTTACATGTATGCAATGCAAAACAGTTAAAAAGGGTACAATAGGAAACGGTTAAGATATTAACGCACTAAAGTACAAGGGAGGCAAACATGTACAAGAGATAAAGTACAAGGGGGAAAGAAATAAGTAAGTACAATCATGATATTGACGAAATTTTGACCCTCTGTGTTTGAAGATGTTCAAAGCTAGTCCCCAGCAGAGTCACCACTGTAAATACCCCTTTCCGAATGCGGGCGACGCACGGGAAGTCTTTCTTTTTATTTATCTTTATTTATCTTTTCTATGGGATTAGGATATTCAAGTTGGCATTTAACTTAATAAGAGTCGCCACGTTGTTTTTATTGAGCTAAAACATTGAGAAAAAGCTAACAGAGAGGGTTCGGGGGTCAAGTTACGACAAGAGAAGAATATCAAGTTATCACTCCTATCGCCTGAGAAGTCAGACTTTCTATCATGATGAATGTGTTAGTAGTGTGTCAGTGATTGAGACCGGATCTGAAGATTGCCTACGTTCCCCTCGTGATGAGAAGCTCAAGTCGACGTAGTTCGCACATAATCGGTATAGAGAGAAGAAGCGGGATCATGCATAATGAAGGGGGAGGAGAAAGAATTATACAAGATGATCACATCCTAGAATAATGATTATACCATTGATAAGATCAATGTGTATTCATCATATTCATCATTGGAGAGTTACTGATCATGGGAATATTTACCTAAAGTTTAGGGTTTAGAAGTAGTTCCTAGATCTCGTGGATCATCATCGGCTATACAATATACACAGGGATTAAAACATTAGATCTAGCTCGTTATGCATGGGATAAGCCGTAGATCTAGCATAATAATACGAATATCATGAAACATGTATGAAATAACACATAAGCATGAAGATCGCTACCCTAGATATAGAGCATATTATGAATTCTAGCAGGAACATGAAGAACACATTATGAATCATATGAATATAGATGTATAAACATAATGAAACTAGCATAAATCATATCGAAACTAAGAAAACATGACAAATTCTCACCAATCTTGACAAGAACGATATCGAATCTCTCGCGCGGATTTGCCGGACCTTCGGGATTGCTAGAAAGGCTTGGTGGGAGAGTTCTGCCATCAGTTTAGGCTCTAGAACTCGGGGAAGAGAATTGTTTGCTTAAATAATGAACTGAGGTCACCTATTTATAGGAAATCTTGACCCAGAGGAAGTGGCTGCCCGGCCGGAAGAGTGGCCGCCCAGCCGGTCCAAGGGATTAGCACGGTTTTCGAGGCTCTAATCAATCTGGAATCTGGAGAACTCCTAGATAACGTCTATCTTCGATCCCTCATCCGATCAGTCGAGAATATCTTCTTATTTGGGCTATTCGAGAAATCCTGGATAAGTCCTCTGCAGTTCGTAAATACCTGGGAGGTCCTTGTGAGTTCTAGAATGCCTAACAACTCATTTTCAGGTTGGGTACTAACAGTTGAAGAGATTGGTGTGATCGTGCCACCTAAAGTTCATGATTCTATTTATGAGCAAGGAGTTGGGAACGTCCTTCCTACCGCCGCTTCTAAACATGCCGTGACAACCACCTCGTCCGCACAACCTGAGTCTGCCGCATTATCCAATGCTGAGCTACTTGCCGCAGTTAAGCTGTTAACTCATATGCAGGCAGACACTCAAAATCAAGTTTCTGAACAAGTCTCCGGTATGGTAGCCCTTAGAGAGGAACTTATTGAGATCAAATTTGATCAAGCCTCCCTCAGACGTGACATTACCGCACTTCCCTCCGAAATGATTTCAACCATTAAGGGGGACAGTGTATTCATAACAAAGGCAATCAGGGATACCTTAGACGGCAACACGGGAACTTCTAACGCACCGTCTTCATCTACCGCACCCCCAACTGACTCTCTTACTTCTGCCGCATTGACTGAAGCTTTAAGAAAACAAACTGATTTCATCAGTAATAATATAGTTAGGGGAGTTGAGGCAGCTAGCAAAGAAATTTCAAAGGCGATGGGTAATGATAAGATGGAGATAAAAGAAGAGATTGGAAAAATTCAAACCGCGATCAAGGAAGAAGTCCTCACTCACTCCAATGCCGCTCTTATGGCTGTGGCTGAAAAGTTTGCTCCCAAGATCAACGCTCTAACTGGTGCAATGCAAGTTCAGACAAACCGCATTGAGGCCCAGAACATCAGGATAACAGACCAATTCACAAAAATTGATCTTCTCTCCAGCAGAGTCAATACAGCCGTGACTCTCCTTCCGATACACTCTTCAAAGGTTTCCAATCCCATTCCCAAAGTAACATCCCTTTCGTGCTGGTTCATCTAGTCTGTAGTTGGTCTTCATGGGTTGCGACAGATATATACCAAGCACAAGAAAGGTAAAACCCCCATGGTCTCCAAACTCAAGCAGAAGCCTTTCTTTGAAATCCTCCATGCCTGGCCAGGAAGTATGAAGATTGCTGGTCACGTTCCTTCTACTGGTGAATTTCCCACTGAGGTGTGCATCACTACTAATGGGTGGATGAGGCGCTACTTAATGATCAAGAATAGTCTTTGTGATCTTTTTGAGGTCTAAGCTGTTAATGCTAAAGGCCTTCTTTACCTGGTTAAGGCTGCTGCTCTTGCCTCCACTCTACATCTCTTCTCATGGAATCAGCGAGGCGATCATCTAGTCTATACATCCAGACTGATGAATCTGAACTTAATGAGAATGGTCCTTAAAAGCCGTGCCTGCCTGAACCTTATTCTATCCATCTTCCTGTCCCTTGAAGATAATGGTATATTCCATATGCCAGAGAGCCGTGCTATCATTGTTCATCCTAACTTTCCTCAGCTGGTTCGCCATGCCGATGTTGTTTCTCCTGGTCCATTTGAGGTTACTCCTACTTTTTTACCTACTTCGTTCTTCATTATTGCCGTTCCTGATCATGTTCTTCATCAAGTGTTTCCTCTGCTGCCTGCTCCTGTTCCTCTTCCAGCTTCCCAATACCGATTATTTTGTGTTCCGACGATGAAATGTCTTTGGGTGCCCTTCTCTTCTGCTGATATACTTCTAGAAGATGCTGATTTGCTGAATGAGGACTTTCTTCCCTCCTTACTTGTTAAATCTCCCTTCAGTATAGTTAAACCGGTTGTGGTTGAAAAACCCATTGTCCTGAATAGCATGTTTGAGTACTTTAATCATCTTGAAGGTGATGCTACGAATATGCAAGTGCCTGTCACTCGTGCCGACATAGGCGATGCTGGCCTCTTTCTCAGGGATACTATGCAGAACTTATTTGAGGATCTCTCTGCAAAGATTCTTAAGTCCAATCAGGAGGAGGAAGCTACTCATGAGCGCAGAATTCAAGACCTAAAGGATTTTCTTAAAGACAGATAAAAAAGGGTGATCTCTCTTTCAGAAACCTTGGGAAACATGTTTTCCACTCAGAAGTAACTTATTAAGGAACAAAAAGCTCAATCCTCTGATATGATCAGGTTGATTAAAGACTTAGAAGCTTCTGAGAAGAATCTATCTACCGCCAACAACGCTCTTGCTGGTGGTCAACTGAAGGTTGCTGCTCTTGAAGCAAATAATAAAATGCTGATAAAGAGGTTGCAAAGTGCACAGAGAAGACAAAGCAAGAAGAAAAGGAAGGATGAGAGAGAAGAGTCCAAAGCAAAGAAGAAATCCAAGCATACTGAGTCTACTGCTCCTGACCAGCATGAAGACCCCACCATGTCCTCTGGCCCTTGAGTCAATGTAACCAATGAAGTAGATATCCTCCAAATATCTTCAAAGATATATCCAACACTTCTTTGTTAACCTGTCAATTTTATGTGCAAAATTTTATATGTTATGTTTTTGAATATATTTGATGCTGTCATGCTAACCTTTTGCAGATTGACTCCTTGCCAATCCAAGCCATCGGCACACTATATCTTTTTAGTTTCTCTTCATTATTTTTTTGTTTTGTAAATGTCACCTTTACTAGACATCATGTGTGACTTGGCTTAGGGAATGAAAATAAATGGACATCTCTACAAACATTCTTTTGCTAAGCTAAGATAGATGTCTTTTTTAAAGGGTGATTGGACTTAAGCAATTAGGAGGAGATTGTTGTTCAAATATATATATAGATCTTAGAATTGCTTAACCCTAATCATGTTAGATACTTAGGGTCCCCAATTTCCATTTAAACCCTTCTGGTATCTTTAGGGTCCCTTGTGCTAAGCACAGGTAGAACTCAACTCTTCAATCCATGGAAAACCAGCTTGAGGGCATCAGAAAACAAATCAGCAGATAACAAACCAACTTGCCGATAAGGGAGATATCCAACTAACAAAAGGCTCCATCGGTAAATCTATAATCAGCAAGGACAAACTAAAGCTTACTGGTAGTCAACTCAAGTTATTCTTCATACGAATATCTCGAGGTTACATCGTTCTCTATTTTGCTTGACTTTACCGATTGCTTTTGTACGGACTTACTGTAAGTAGTTAAACTGTCACTGCTATGTTTTCTGCGTCTGTCTGACACTGAGATACTTCTAGCTCTACTCTGTCTCTTACTTTCTTTTTGCATTGAGACAAAGGGGTCTTTACCCATCAGATCTTTGAAGGCATTCATGTACGGCATTTCTCCTCCATAAATGCCGAAGATCGCGCATTTAATGCTCCTCAACTAACCAGCTAGAAATTCAAATTTACAACCCTTCTCTTCAAGACTTAAGTCATTCACCTCTCCTATAAATAGGAGACTTAGAGCATTAAAGAAGAATGGTGTAATGAAGAGATTTGAATAGTTTGAAGCATTCATTGAACCTCAAACATTCTATGTCCAGAAATCATTAGACATTTATTAGGACATACACTTGTGCACACACACTCATCAATACTGTTAGTATTCCCAAACTAGATTATTTATGGAATACATTGATTTAGTTTTTCACACACACACACCTGAGTGAGATAAGATCCATTTGGACTTGCCGCTCAAATACACTTGGTCAGTATTTGTGTCACAGTCTATTAGTGATCCCTAGAGTTTAGGTCTTTGTAACCGGTAAATCCGTGCTTGTAATAGAATAGGGTGAACTGATAGTGCACTTAACCTAAATCCAAGTTCTGACCAAACTTGGTAGAGGACGTAGCAATATTTACACTGTGAACCTCTCCAAACCATCGTGTCCATTGTGTTTGCTATTTTTCTATTCTGTCTTTGCCAGTTGGAACTCTATCACCGGTAAGTCATTATTCTTCTTACTGATTCATTGTAATTTCCATTGACCAATCTCTTAAAACTGCATTGAACTTTTAAGAAATCACATTGTGTTAAACCAAGCTCTCAAAACCTTTCTTACTGATTTTGTGTTAGTCAAACCTAGTCACATCTTCTCCGCTGCGCTTATTGATAATAGTTTGCTTGCTGATTAGTGACTTTGTTTTTTAAAGTGTTTCTTTTGAAAAAGTTTTTATTAGGCTATTCAACCCCCATCTAGCCTATTTTCCTACCAATTGGGCCTAACAATTGGTATCAGAGCTTGGAATTTTGAAAGAAATTTCCAAGCTTTGCAGCTTGTTTGCCGATACCATGGCAGGAAAAATCATGAAGTCGTTCAACATCACTACTATTCCATTGTTGAATTGGTTTCTGGAAATCTCGTATGATAAAGTATGTGAACTCAATCGATGACCGGTTTATGAAAGTCATAGAAGGTGGTCCAATCATTCCTTTAAAGGTCTCAACCACCTACCAACCGATTCCCTCCACACTGCTGACACAACATGCAGATCGTGACACTGAACAAGAAACCTAAATTCAAATTGAAGAAACTCTGGTTGAAAAACCAAAAGAAGAATGGACTGAAGGTGAAAAACTTTCTGCTGCCCTAGATGGAATGGAGTGCCACATTATCTTATATGGATTGGATGAAAAGCAATACAAACTCATTGACTTATGCTCTACGGCTCAAGAATGCTGGAAGAAACTCCTAGAATACTTGGAAGGAGATGAGCAGGTGAAGGACAACAGACTCTACAATTGCATTGCTGAGTTTGAAGCCTTCAAGAAAAAAGATGGTGAATCACTGAGGAGCGCCTACGATAGATTTTGCGAGGTAAGTAATCTATTTGCTTCCGTAGGTAAAGTGTATACTATGAAAGACCTGAATATTCGTTTTCTAAGTTCCTTGGGAAATGAGTATCGTACCAAGGTTACTACTGTTAGAGAAGTGAGAGACTTAAACAAGACTTCTATTCAGAATCTTGTATCTAGTCTATTTATATATGAGAGAGAACTGCAAAAACATAACGTTCTCGATAAAAACTTCAAAAACTTGTCTCTATCAGCTCAGTCTCAGGTATCCTTCCCTTCAAACAAATTCTATTGGGTATTCTTATTATAAACCACTCCTATTACCTTAATTTGATTGATCCCATAACCTAATTTTACTCTTTGTGGACTTTAGGCTATATTGTAAGAAGTACTTGTACTTTATTTAGAATAGTCCACTTTTGGTTTGATAGGCTTAGCAGATTAGGACCCTCAATTTTTCCAAGTTTGGAGATATGAGGTAAGGCCCAAGCCTACCGCATGGAATGTCTACCTCATAGCTCTTGCTTGCCGCGTATATCATCATGCCGCATGGTTCCAACCTACCACGTGAATCTCTACTGCATGGAACCTTAGTTGAAGAAATTCAAGTTGGTTCAAACTCAACCATGGTCACACTAGTGTCCAACACTATGGTTAGTTTAGAATGTTGCAAATTCAAATTTCAAATTTGAATACAACTGTCATTATAGTACAGTTGGACCACCATGCCTCTGCAACAATAGGACAACTCAGACTGAGCTCCAATTAGAATTAAACATCTCATTGTCCTTCAACTTAGACCCCAAGTATTTCTAACGGCTAGTTTCTCTTTCAAGGCTATAAATAGTCTTGAGTTCTTTATTGAACTGACGCTGAGATTCTAAGAGAGAAATTGTTGTTGAAATTATTGGTGATTGAAGATCATACTCAAGATTTCCAGAATCCTTTGAATCTTCAAGAACTCTTCCTTCAAGTCTTCAACAAGTCTCCAGCAACCTTCAAGATTAAATCTCAAGCGTCATCACACAAGTTTCATTAGGCTCTATAATCATATAGATTCCAAAGAGCTCTTAATTATTAACACACACTCACCCCGAATTGATCTATCACATAGATTGCATCATTAGGGATACAATGGTCTAAGTCTAGGATTTACTCTTCATAGAAATAGGTGTTGATTCAATACTTCATCTCTGTAATCTGTACACAAGAGAATCAATATATACCTCATTCAAAATCTAAGACTGACCATCTTGGTAAAGGACATAGATCTTTTAACAGATCGAACCTTTCCAAATCCTTGTGTCATTTACATTTCTGCAAATTTACTTTAAGTCTTGTTCATCTTGTTCTTATTGTTCCTCACTTGTTCATATTAATCTTGTTTGTCTTTTAGTGTTTGATCTTTCAGATTTATGAACAATTGTGAATTGTGTTTGTTTGTCTACCTCATTGCCTTAGCTAAAATCTGACTAACTTATCATTTGCCAAAAATCTCTAAGACACAAGTTTTCAATATCTCAACCTACCTCACTCTAACCTACCGCATTTCTATCTTCCGCATTATTGCCTACCGCATTTACTTGTTTCAACGAAAACTTCTGCTGTGCATTTTATACTTCACCGCGTGGTATTTCATCTACCGCAAATT